>JAVQJG010041933.1:0-16520 GCA_036024015.1 Craterocephalus amniculus | reverse complement strand
GCTCCCGATATCTCCGGCTACATGATGAACATCAAGAAAGTGTTCCAGAGTGTTATTCAGCATGAGGGTGAGTACAAAATGAAGGCACATCATTCTGAGGGCGGAGTATTCCTTTAAAGTTACCATTAGTGCAAACAGGCGCTCATGGCTTACTGATTGGATTTAGCTTCATGATTGTATTGTAATAATAACTTTTCAGACCATTACATTACAAAAAACAAAAACGTAATAGCAGCCTGGTAGTTTGTCTGGGAAAACAGAAAATACAGCCATGAAGTATTCAAGGCCTATCTTTACAAGGGTAAACTGGAGCAAAACAGCTCAATTTATTCCTAGTATCAGCAACTTAAATCTGGATGGTTTAAGTTGCACACATTTTTTCTTTCCTTCACCTTTTCCTGTGTGTGCTCATTGCAGAATAAGATATGAAATCAGTGTAGGGATATGGCTAATAAGTAGCTAAGTTCTATAAATAGCACTCTAAGTTTGTCACCTTGACTTTGAGTCATAATTATTTTTTCTTTTTAATCATGCAAGTCTTCAGTAGTGGAGAATCTATACTTAGTAGCAGCATTGTTGCTCATTCATCAGCGCAAAAAGAAATTATCCAACTGACCCAGTCTGAAAAAATATTAAAGGCTTGCCATTCATTGGCAAGGAGACTATTATTATTGCATCAATGGAAATGCTCAAACTTTTCGAGTGTTATTTGAATAAATCCATCAAAGCAATGGCACACAGTTCATGAATGGCTTGCTCTCCCTCTTGGGGCTTACAGCAGCTTGGTTAAATGAAAAAAAAACAACTATTTGCTTGGTACTTTAAGTAAGCAGATTAAATATATTGATCACTTTTAGGTTGTCATTTTGTGATATAACTTATAAGATATAAAACTTTACCCATTATTTACTGGTCACCCTTTTTCACTAATTTGGTGTCATTACCTTCTTGACAGCAAAGGTCATTGCGTCTGCTTTGTCAGAGATGTGAGAAAATAGTCATTTGCTGACAAAAGGCTGCCAAGAAGTGAGAATTCACATTTACATGGAAATGGGCTGTTACGATTCATGCACGCTGCAGTTCATTGCTCCAAGACACAGAGAAAACAAGTGTGTTATCACACAACCGCTGTTTATCTCCATACTTGTTCAGTTACAGCTTCTTTATACTCCCAGCATTTCCATATTTGTGAACACAGCCATCTGAAGCAAATGTCACCCTTAAAATGTATTTTCACAAGACTTCTTTGCGCGCACAAGAGAGAAAGTAGCAGATGTCATTTGGACTGATAACAATAAGTTTTTGGGTAAATTGTGTTAAAATCATAGAAAAACAACTGGAATCTTCTCCTCACCTGCTCATGAGTGACAGGGATGAGTCTGTGTTTGGAAAGCTCTCTCATGACATTGAGGTCCGTCCTCATGTCCAACTTGCAGCCAACCAGCACCACTTTGGCATTCGGACAGAACTCCTGCGTCTCACCTTGCCACTGTGTGTGTCAAAAAGACAAATATACATGTAACACACAATAATTCAATGTGTTTCATCATCTGGACCCATGAATATTACATTAAATATTTGCTTTGTCTTGCCGGATAATCGCTGTGATAGGTACCAGCTTCCCTGCAACCATGAACTGGACTAAGTGGTACAGAAAATGCATGAGTTTTCTTCATCTCACATTTAAATGAGGGACATAAGTCATGAGATTTGGTCATCTTACTGAATGAACTCGACCATAATCAGCCTCAATGGTAAAAATGGTGAAGAAAAGTTCTTTTATATTGGCAGGAGGATCAATCCACCATCCATCAATACACCACTAAATCAACAAGCAGAGATGAAACGGGACAGAGATGAAAGGAATCTCTCTCATCAACAAAGTAATCTTGTGATAACTGAGATTGTAATCATTAAATATATCTAAAACTGCAAGCCAAATTCTCCAAATTGAAGTACATTTTTCCTTCAAAATTATCATTTGAGAGAGTATGATGAAAAAGACACTTTTATGAAAAATCCTGATTATATATAAATAACATGAATATTTGGAATGAAGGGACATGCTTCTTTTTTCCTTCAATTTAGTCTAATTATTTCAATGCTTTAGGTTATAAATGTGCAAAAATAACAGGTAAAATGTACCTGAAGGGATATGATCTTTATGCATTATTCCACAAATATAAAAGTCAAGAAAGCACTTCAGCATTTTTAGTCTTTCCAATCGAAAAAAGATGTTTCATGGCGAAAATATTGTGAGATCAAGATTTGTTGTTGTTAGTTGAAAAGTCTGCAAATCAAATTTCTGAAATCTTCAATCACACAAAAATCTGAAAATCTTGAAGGTGTTTTTACACATTTCATGTACTTCTCAGACTAAAAAGTTGGAATTTTTAGTTTATTTTTATTCGTCTCACCTTTAGCCTAATGAACCCATACCAGCACAGACACTGTCATTTTTTCTGACACCATGCTATTGTTAGTCTCTTATTAAAACAAAACGAAATGGTGTAGTTCAACCTCATTGAGAAAATGCAACCACAGACCACAGACATGACTCAAGCTATTAAACTGTTTCTCTCTATCTTTTCTGTCTCTGAGACTTCTTTCATTATCTCCTCACACCATGGCAGACGCAACACTTTGCGGACTGTTGCTCCATTTGTTTTGCCTTACAAAGACATCGTTTCTCCTGGATGTGTCTGTGTTGCTGCTGCTGTCCTGGGCGCCAGCGTGTCGTTTTGCAGAGTGAGCTGTTGCCTTTCAACAGGCTTCTCTGCATAACTGCATGCAACTGGTGAACAGCAGCCGTTCAGATGAATCACAAAGCGCCCATGGGATGAGCAGCTTATTGTCTGCATTGCTGTTAAGAACTGGTGCATAAAGGAGCGAAAGAATGCGAGCTGTTGGAGCAGAGAGTTCGTTTTATCAAAGGGACAAAATGGAGATTTGTTTTTTCAATAGTTGCAACTGACAGTTCTAAAAATACATGTGTGACCCAAGTAAAAAACAAAGGTAAAGGTGTCTCTGCTACTGAAGCTGAACATGGGAGAATATGAAGGCTTTAATTGTTAAAAAAAAAATAAAAATTGTATGTTGACACCAGGAAGTCTTCATGCAGTATAGTTGGCTTTGGCCGACCAGGTCTATGTTATGATGCATGGTGTATACTGTTTAAATAAAAGCCAGCCAATGGCTTGCAGATTTTATTATGAATTAATGGAAATAAAGCTTTAAAAAGTTTTAAAAATTGACTATGACTGGAAACTAAGTAGACTAGTTTTAGACCTAATGGTGGTATGAAGCATAGACTGTAAAATAAGGACAAAAGCCTCATGGACAATGGACATTACAATTATTGCTGCAATGTTTAAACTGTGTTTCCCCCCTTGTGCAGTAAAAAGAGTTTCGTATATGAGTGTGGGGGGGTCCTGTGGACACTTGGTCAGCAGCAGCGGACCCTTCGCCTCAAACTGGTTGCAGGGAAATAGTCTTTGCCTTTTTCTATTTATTCTCAATTACAAAACTCCACTATAAAGTAATCTTTTTACACTGGTATGATATACTGTACCCTATTTGTAAGACATAAGATAATATTACATGAGATGAAATGAGCAAAGCACTTTTTGGAGTAACCTGTATCACATTTTAATCTACTGTGGTCCAATTCCCAGGGCAGCTCAATCATCTTTCACTTTTTTTTTTTTATATATATTTTCAAATAAGATAAATGGAAAAGATGATAGGAATAGAAGGTAGGTTCATTTTTCATTTTCTTTATTAATATTATTCAAAATCATCCCTCAGTGTAGCAGACTGGACTGTCCAGCTCATAAAGGTTGCTGCTACCAGAGACTATGTGGTATGTCAAACAGAGAGGTCCACTTTAATGAGTGAGATTCAACACAAGAAAACCTTCGAAGATCAAATCCACCTTGAAATCAAAGGTGATGTCCATCATGTGAGATAATATGAAATATATGAGTGTAACAGACTGCATCTGTCTTTGACATTGCATGGTTACATCACCTCACAAATCTGTTTGCTTCATGTTGCTGTCAACGCTAGTAGTTTTGTTCACATTCACATAATTACAGAGTGAGGAAGAACGGGTTGAATGGATGTCTGACACTACTACAGCCTTACACAGGAAATATAGACAGGCTGAAGAAAGCAGAGAATACAAAAGAAAGGACTAGTAAGGCATTTCTGTAGTTACTGAAAGAATAATCCCTCTAAAAGAAAAATTGGATGGTGCAAACATTGATTAGGGAGAAGACGGTAAGAAATGGCAGACTAAACTGCTTTCGTCCAAGGGTGTAATTTGAAGATGAAGGCTTGAATATAAAATAAAATTCTTGAACAAATGACACAGGACATAATGGCACACTGAATAACAAAATGTGACACTTAGAAGCATACCAGTAGAATTTTCTTCACTTTGTATCTAAACTTCAAAATGTCACTTTGGTATTTTGCATTGTCAGATCCACATATTCACCACGATTGCTGAGGCCATTTAATACGGTCAAAGTTCAAGGTAGCTTTCAAATGAAGTCCTTGTAGATGTGAGAATTTGCCCGCCATGAAAGGTAAGTGTTTCATTATCTATTGATGATGTCATTGATGAATGATGGCACAGGCTGAAGGAATGTCTGCAGAGTGAAAGGAAGCTGGACGCCCAAACATGTTTGATTTTTAACATTCACACATAGTAATGAAAAATCTAATTTAGTAAAAGGTTTAAAGGTTCTGTCTTCAGGTCAGATTAACTTACCAAACACTTTTAGGACTTTTTCTGTGACAGATTTCCTTGTCTTTTTTCTTTTTTTGACAGTTTTCCAAATCTATGATTGGTGCATACTTGTATACCATTAGTGCAATAACTGATTGACAGAAAGGAAATAAATGGATATTTCTACTCCAATTACAATCAATTAACTTGTGTTAAAATCCCTTTTATTTACTTTGTCATTTAATTTTCATTACATTAACGTAATAATTTACTATACATTTATTGACATTTAATAATTTATAAATGCATTCTGTTTCCAGTATTTTCTACTTTGCATTTTCCCTCTATTCATTTATCTAAACTTTTTTAGATGTACAGTAGGATGTTACTGTTTTTCTCATTTCCCAAAATGCATTTATTTCAATGTTGTCTTTTTCCATTTCTTTGACTCTGTTGTTTTACATTTTTGCATTCGCTTTTTCTGCATTTAATACATGAGCGATGCGAGCCACAGGCTCAGCTCTCTAACGCAATAGTTGATCACCAGGATTCAGCAATCCCATTTTTCAAAAGGGCTCAAAAACTGAAGTGTTAGAAATTACCATGAATATACATATATTTTTTTACTTACCAATGGATCTTTTGTATTTATAATTTATTTTGGATTATGGCACTTTCAGTCCTTTCTACATACATACGTCCTCATCCTCTGCTTTGTAAGTTTAGTCATGAAAACAGTAGTGTTGAGTGTGCATGATCAATAGTAAAATAGCACCCTTTTTTAAATCATCATTTTCTATCTAATAAAACTAGATTTTCACCAGAGGGGGGGTTTAAATGGAGCCAGACTTATTACAGATTCCAAATGTTCATCAAAACTTGCCATTTGAAGTGTGCAGGCTGCCAACTCTGCAAAGGAGATTTTGAAAAATGTTTGCATGGAAAAGGGCGATGGTGATGAGAATGCGATGTAAAATATGCTGGCATAAGCTTACGCAGCCCACAAGAGTTATAAACTTTTCTTGCATAGCATTGTAGTTAATATAGTATCAGAGGTTTTTCTTGGACAAAATTAAATAGTGTCCACTGTCAAAATAAAAACTAAGCAAAATAATGTAATATAATGCATGCTGTATAATGTCTACAGTAATTTGGGGAGCTAATTAGGTTCTATTGATGTCTGATTTACATAGAATACAGTTGTTAATCTGTTGAAACATCAATGCGTTGTTGTAGTTTTAGAGGCCTTTTGCATCAGGTAACAATATATTTTGCATCTTGTGTCATGAGTCATTTCAAGCTCAATTTGCAGTAAAAACAAACACAGATGTTCACCTGGTACTAATATAGATCCAAAGAGCTGCTCTGTTTGCTTTTTACTAATAAGGGACACAATTTACCTTGAAAATTTTCTCAGCTGCTTTTGAAAAAGATGAAAGATTCACACTTTTGTTAATGTGACACTGACCTTTTTCAGAACACTATCCAGCGTTTCTGGGCGGCTGATGTCGAAGCAGATGAGCACAGCGTCTGAGTCGGGGTACGCTAATGGCCGCACGTTGTCATAATAGGATGAACCTGTGGGTGAAAGCACACACAGATGAAAGATTGTGCCCTCATTACTTTGCCAAAAAGTTAATTTTTGCCTCTAAGTGAGTCATGAGGCACTTTCTGAGAAAAAAACTGTAATTAAATCTAATCATCATGGAGTTGACCACAAGTGGGTGTGATTCATTGCTCTTGAAACAAACTGAGGGGCCTCATCCGCAACCCCTGGTCAGCATCTGACCGTCTTGAATAAGCTAAAAGAGAGACATGTGACAATGTTATAATGAATGGCTCAAACAAAGCGTCATCTGGTATTTCAGAGAGGCATGTTTTTTGTTGGGGCCCCAGACTGAATTGAGTATTGTGACAAGGGCAAGAGGACACATTCCTATCCAAAGAGGACAACATTCCTTCTGCGTTTCCCTCATTGTCCCAAACAACATTTGCTTTTGTCGCCAAATACAGAGCTTCGGCCACTTAACCGAAATGTGTTTTAATGCTAAATTCCCACAGAACCCAAGAGAGCACAACATGCAAGCAGAACAAATAGATGAACAGTATGTGAAAGTTATTTACATTAAATAGTTGAATTATTCATTTCAGACACTGGCTGTGTAGTGTGGATCATTCATTTATTTTGTTAATGAAGTAACAGAGATGAGTAGTTCCACCAGATCTGATTTTCAATGAGTCACGACTGATCCAGTCTGTTGCAGGGAGGATTTAACATTGAGTACTCCATTTTATACTAATATATACAGAAGTCGCAAATTACAAAAGCTGAATGTGATTTCAAAATTATCTTAGACCTCATTACAGAATGTTATACTCAGAGGAACCCTGTTTATCACTGCAACATGGAAACAGCTGCTTGGCTAAGGAATGCATCAGTTTTAGATTTTTACATTTCTCGACAGCACGCACTGATTACTTTTGACTCTTTCTTTACTAAGTTTCTAAACTAAGTTTGAAGAAACAAAGTGTTGAAACAGCGTTGATTATAATTCCAACTTAATTGCACCATTTGAAAATTTACAATAATTTTTTTTTCTTATTTTATTTTTCCTGACTATGATTAATGCTTCCATGGGGGAAAAATGAGATAAATAAAATTTACCTGCATGTTGTTGATTCATGGTCCAAACACAAGTCCTGTTTTTTCAGTAATATTTTCAACTTGACCAAAGTTGTTTTATTGATTAATAGCTACTACTTCCCACATGAATTCAGTATAACCAGTGTAAGGATTTGTGAGTTAATTATATTCCATATATGTTTAACACAATTTTTTGGCTTGCATATAAAAATGCACAAACAATGTTTGTGTAATCATGTTGCCACTCACATTAGGAGAATTTGTCTTGATTCATTTCAATTAGTCTTAGCTTGCATTGTCTCCAGATTTTGGTAATAAGGGAATATAAATATCAAGAAAGTACTATTTTTAAACACAGCATAGACCCGCTCGGTGGTTAACATACAGTTGCAGTACGGATGCTACACAATGACGTAAATAAATCATTTGCAGACATATTTTCACTTGTGTGCTTAGTTTGGTCCCAAAACATGTCTGTGCATGTCTCACTGTGGTCAGAAAATGTTACACTATAATCATATCCAATTCCTCCAAGACTGTTTCACTAATTCCTGTTCCGGGGTTGTAATGCACAGCTAGTTTATTATCATTGCATAAGAGCAGAAAGTTTAGGTTTATCTGAAAATACCTAAAATATTAGAAACTTCAGCACAGTCCCTCACACACATGAAATGCACAA
Source organism: Craterocephalus amniculus (assembly GCA_036024015.1). Lineage (NCBI taxonomy): Eukaryota > Metazoa > Chordata > Actinopteri > Atheriniformes > Atherinidae > Craterocephalus > Craterocephalus amniculus. The sequence continues at coordinate 8,462 of JAVQJG010041933.1, read as the reverse complement.
ACTAGGAACTTTTTCCCTTGTTGGGTGTCAAACTCCTGTACAAAACACCAAAAATGTATAAAGCAAGTTTTTGTAAAGTTTGGACACACTCTTTTGGACCAAGATAAAACTTAGAAGTTTCCTCCTGGTTTTCTTGTGAACAGTTTCTGTTGCAGTGAATAAATACGCAGCATAACATCTGGGACAAAATTCTGATTAGCAATCAGTAGGCTACTAAATATTTTCATATCAAAATACTGTCTTGAGCGCGGCACCCATTGTGGTAAAAGCATTTCTTTCCTTAGTAAACAAACTTTTTAATGCTTGCAGTATTTTCATCCATTACGAGCCAGCTGTCCTTGTCTGCTTTGACCACTGCTGTGTTTCTTGAACCAGGGTGAAATCATTTGCAGAATGCACTAAACTCACTCATGAAACCACTTCTCAGTGGGGCTTCATGTAGTCAAAAACTTCCCAGGATACTTTTAAAAAAGACTGTTAAAGGGTTTTATTGTAAAAATTACGGTAACGTGAGGAAGTAACGTCCACATTTTTCTATGCTGTCTGTTGGAAGTAAAGGCTGCAAAATAACTGCAGTATTACAGTCACACAGGAGCAATTAATACTTATGTCTGTTTTGTAAAATCTTAAATCAAAATGAGTAAGTTCACTACATTCTCATAGAATTTAACAAAAAAAGACTGATAGAATAGTGATGGAAGTCAATGGTTTAATCCCCAACGGTAGCATCTTTCTGTTTATCTAGGACGGCCCTTCTCTACTACAGCAGAACAAGAAATTGCTTTTTTTTATACCCCATGGAGTCTATGGTTCTGTCAAGTCCTTAGCCATGTTTTTTATGCCAGGATAAACAAGTATCAAGACTCCCCTCAGACTGAATCATCTTCTTTATATCAACAGATTTCACTGATTCCTGCCAAAAAAAAACCTGGTGTATTTGAGGCTTTTGACAATAAACAGGAGGCCGTATTTGAAAATGTCTCATATTAAAGTAGTTGTGTACTATATTTTGAGGACTTTTTTTTTCAGTGAAAAAAGTGACAAAGAGTGAAAAGTTTGAACAGTTTGTTGTTTATCCCCTGCTCTTTGTGCTATGCTTAGCCTAGCTTAGCATAGCATAGCATAACTTTATATTGAGCACATACAAAAGAAGAGCAGGAAACAGTTAACCAGCTATGTGTAGAGTGCAAAAAGATGCCACCAGCAGAATTAATAGTTCATGACTGTTCTGTTTGTTCGTGTTACAAGTATTTTAGTTATGAGATACACAGTGCACCTTGCTGTGTTTCCTGATATCCTTTTAGAACTGCTGCATGTGTTATGGTGCTACTCAACTTCCAAACAAACGTCTGTTTTTATCTTTTAGGTTTTAAGGTTTCCTGTGTTAATCTGGTTTATATTAATCTTAGATGTTTTGTTTTGTTCCACGCCCTGTTTCATTGTTTCTCCGCTGTATTCGTTTTTTTGTTTTTGTGTTACTCTCTGTTGTCACCACACCTGGATTCAGTTTGCCAATTTCCACACTTGCTCTTTGTTTGTCTTCAGTTCCTTCTGTGTAAATCAGGAGTCCTCAAGGGCTGCCATCCAGCAGGCTTTCGTTGTTTTTGAGGTCCAACACACCTGAATAAAATCAAATGGATCAAACAGCTTCTTGTGTACTTTTTCATAATGACCCATTAATTTTTGATTAAGCTGATGGATTTTGGCCCTCGAGGACTGAGTTTGGAGGCCCCTGGTGTAAATACCCACTGGTTTCCTTTGTTCAGCGCTGGAACTTCATCTGTTTTACGTCTCACTTTTAGTTCCTGTCAAATGTGCTTTGCTTTTAGATTACCCATCATTGCCGTATGGACTTTTTTAACGTTTGTTTTTTTCTTTTGTTCTTTGTTTCTTTGTTGTTGTTGTTTTAATTTCACATGCATGTTATAAATCATCTTATTCACCTTTATAATGTTCTGGCTCCTCCTTCCTCTGCTAAATAATTATTTATGACAAGCCTATGGCTTGTTAAATGAAACACTTGCAAATTATATGTGCACCCATGTGGAAACTTTAATGATACTTATTTGAGGAAAACAAACTTAACATATAAGTAGTGAGATGCACAAAACCTGCAGTTGAAGGTTGAGAGGATGACCCTATCATCATAGGCTCTATCAGTGTATGAATAACCAAAATGCTTTGGTTTCTCTTAAACCAAAACAACTTAAGGTCTTTGCTGCACACTCTCTGCCTGGGCTCACCTTTGCAGGGTTGAGAGGTAAGAAAAATGTTACAAAAGAAAATGAGAAAAAAAAACCTGAGGCCTTATTTTTTCCCACTTAATCTGAACCCAACGTTATGTCTGTGAAATATGATCACAGCTACACCATCATTCATCAGTTTGATACGAAGCTGAAAAGCCCAGTTGCTGTTTATACCGTAAAAATGCTGTCCCTGTGATGAAATTTCCAGAGATCTTTACATTTCCCCATCCTTATTTGTAAATGAATTAAACTGATATTATTCACTGTTGGAATTGTATATCTGAACTTCGGAAATATCTAAGTCAGCTTCTGCTTTCAGCCTTCACGTCAAGCTCATGGCCTCTAAGCCATGAAGAACAGAATGACTCAAAGAATTAACATTGAATCATCCACACTTGTGATCTGTGTTCTTTAAATGTAGGAAATAAGAAAATCATTCATGCTTAGAAATTAATTCAGCTTCAGCTCCTTATGAAGCTTTTATTAGCATAATTTTGGATAATGGAAGTGCTTAGTTGACTCATCATGAAATGAAATGAGCAAATTCCGGCAGCTATATCTACATGCAGAGTAAAACTGCATGCCTTCAGGTTACATGATGTCAACTATTTCATATTCAGTGGTCGAGAAGCAGCTAATGTGTATTGATCTCGAAGGTTTGGGGATGTGTAGTTTGATGCCTCTCAAGGGAGGAATCCTGCTGTTGTAGCAGACCAGTCCATCTGTCTCTGCCTATGATCAAACTCATAACAGATACAAGAGTGCTGCATGTGTTCAGCCTTCTCTGATGTCAATATCAGTGTAACTTAAAGCATCTGCTCCGGTGTTTCCAGCTATCATGCTTGGTTTCATTGTTTTAACAGCAAAGCAGAGCCAGCAGGGGAAGCTTGAAGGTGAAATGTAGTTATTATATAAAACTAAAAGTTGCAAATAACATACTGTAGGCAAGCCAAATATGAGTGTGCAACGTTCGGCGCAGTGACACAAAATAAAGTAAAACAAGCAGCACCACATTGGGTTCTCTTGCTTTTTGTGCCTTTTTCATTAAAAGTTGCTTTTGACTTGTCTATTGGTTGTAACTCATACAGATTTACTATTAATGTTTCATTTCAAATCCTTTGCATCATTTCAGACACACAAATGTGATACATGCAACCAAATTCAAACACTCGAGAGCCAAAACAATCAAGCAGTGATCTACGGATGCAAATTAGCTTGTTAGCTACAATCCGACATATTTACATCTGTTGCTACAGATGTTCATTAATATGTACTGTCGCTATCAAATAAACAAATAAACAGGTCACACTCAGAACATCACAAATAAAGATATCACTAAATGCTATTCGACACATCATAGCAAAAGCCAGAGAAGCAGGATGGAAGCAGGATGTGGTGATCAGGAAACAGATGTTAAGGTTGTAATCCGAAATTATTTCCACCAATTTTATCGATCAATTTTTACGAACTGAAAGTTTTATTGAAATATACATTTTTAATAATCATAAAGAGGTGGCAGGAGAGAATTTGAAGCTTTACTGCAGCATTTTTAAGCATAAATAAGGTTTACACAATACTAGAGTCAGCAACAACTAAATCTAATGCATTTGCAGCATACCAGAGTTATACATCTGATGTCTGAAACTCTGATACTGGTGGCAGAGATGCAATTTACAACAACAGCGATGATCATTTGCAAACACTAAACTCTTGTGACAGAGACAAAACACCAGGGGCATGGTGGAAAAACCTTGGCCAGTGTCCAAGAAAAGTTTCTGACACTGCAGATGAAAAATACAATTTGATGTTCAGAGAAATAATTGCAGGCTGAAAGAAAGCAATTGATGGTGAGGACATAAAGAAGCTTTTTTCTCACTGGCGAGAGAGGAAAGCATTGATGGGATCATCGGTACAGTAAATATGGATGTCTTTTTACTGATTATTATATAAAGGTCTGTAAAATATTTGTTAAATTATATACATTTATTATATCAAGGTTGTGGTGTGAAGATTTTTTTAAATTCTGTATTTTGGTTCTCAGCAGGCACTAAAGTGGTATTTCATCAGAAGACTGTAACCTTCAAAGAGAGATGATAGATAGATATGCTACCCTTTCTGTAATTAGCTGAAACAATTCCTGTCATCCTTTGATTAATCTGCCTTTGGCTGTCACATATGTGCACTGAAGCTGCAGTTCACCGGACTTTTAAATCTCCTCTTTGTAATCCAACACTGGTGCCTATCTCAAAAGTACTGTTTTGTCATCAGTGTTTGTGTAATTACTCTCACTGGCAAGAAATAAAATATTTTTTCTCTCATAAACTTAAAGAGGTAAGAAAGTGTTATTCCTAAACAGTACACCCAGAAACATCTGATCTAACAGTTACATTTGTTAATAAATAAAATATTCAGTCAATAATAAATATGTGTCAGTACCTCATACAACCAAATAAAAACTTAATTCTTCATCACCTACTGTAATTGTATTTCTGTTAACATGTCTTGGGAGCTGTGTGAGGACATTGTTGTTTTTATTTTGCTCACTGATTAGTATAGTAAGAATTCCTAAATGAGCCAACTTCAAAGCACCACCAGGCAGGTTTCCTAATTATACAAAAGTGATAGGAATATTATCTAATTTTGTGATAAATGTTGTAAATCCTGTGAGTAGATTTAAATGCTCTTGGAAATATCTCCTTTTTCTCATTATGTCTGAACATGTAAAAGTCATTATTAAACATCCTCTGCTGTATTTTCAGAAATAGCTTTGATTAGCTGAGCTCAAGGCCATAAAATCACTGATAAGAGGCAAACGTCATGTATTTATGAGTCAGTAGAAAAACACACCCACCCTGAGATGAGTGCACAGAAAATCATCATTAATCCTCTCTCATGAGACTTTTGTCTGCCCGCCCCCATCGCAGCATTATGTTCATTAATATTAGAAATCCTGTTTGTCCTCGTCATGCCCTTCTGAAGATGCAGTTTATCTTTTTAAATAGAAATTATGATGTAAAGTGAATCTAGAGTGTAACAGGCACTGAAATAATATTAAACATTTTCCTACCATAGACTGAAGATATTAATGATGCCGCCTGCAGAGATCAAGCAATGCAGCTGCACATGCTGTGCAAACTGTGAAGACTATATGTAATCAGCCTGTTTGTTCAGGTGATTATCAGATATTCATCTCTGTATATAAAGTAAATGTGCTAATCACTCGGTGTGCATTTCCAAACGTATTGAGGTGTCCTGCAGAGTAGACAGGGTGTTACACTGCCTCTGCTCAGTCCAAAAGCCCATGTTAAACCGAAGGTGCTATTAATAATGACATGTTTTTCCATTTAGGTATTTTTTCGGCCACAAAGAAATTATTATTAAAGCATCTGAAAACCAACAAGTGGTGACTTTCCCTTCACATACCAGCCAAACAAATAAAACCAAAACAATTGTATGATGTCCTATGACCAGTAAGCTCCAGTAAGTAAATCCTGCTAATGTTTTATATATGTGCATATATATACTATCCGAAAAATGCGTATGCACTCATTAATCATGTATCACAAGCCTGTGTTGCAAATTAACTTCATGAAGCTAGAAATCTAAACTTCTGCCAGGCAAATGCCAAACGCAGCATTGTGAGAAATGAAGTCTCTAAGAACGGGAGAGAATTATGGCCCATGGTGATTTTTAATAAGGTTTCACCAAACAGTTACCTCATACACAATTTATGACATTCTACATATATTTAGTTTTTCGGAAGCCGTCATAACTTTCATGCTCTGTGATATTAGTTATATGCCCTTCAAGCTGTACTTTCTGTATAATAATTAGCATAATCAATAACAGATGCAATATTGATTTGATTAAAAACTGAAATTCTTTGAAAATATTGACTAAAGTAAATTATTTTCTTACATGTTATATCATAGAGCATGAAATCATGTGATTGGACAAGACTTGTTGTCTTGCAATCTGAGATAACTGAGTGATTGACTGCTGGTTACAAAATCATCCATGTCAACAGTGTGCATGGACTGATCCGGGTTCCAGATGGGCACCAGGCCTACTGAAATCACTGAGTCCCATAGCTGGAATTATCCTATTGATTTTTTTTTTTTTAGATGTGACTTGTAATTGTGTCCTGTAAAGTACAACCCATTGAAGTGGCACATGCTAATATGACTCATAGAAGCATTTCCACTCAGAGCATACATCACTGAGACTAGCAAGCCACAGTCCTCCTAAGGCGAGAAACGGGGTGGTTGGACCTTCACCTTTAAGCACAGCCTTTTATTTCTGTGTGCTAAGATTGAAACCAACATTATGCATCATAACACACCAACACTAAACAACATCTTCATTAATCCCTGGTTGGGTTGAGAGAAATATGATCATGGTTTAAGTAGAAATACATAATTTTTATAGTGTGACTGTGACCTTCATGGATACCACTTTACTGGTTGCTATGGTCACAATTGATCACATTAAGATGTGAGAAATTTTTCCTGGTCAGCTTTATTATGTAGAATCACTTCAGGCTCTAAAATCAAAAGTAGTTAGGGTTAGAAAAGAATCAGGGTAAGGGAAAAAACTAGTTCTTCTCATATTCTTTTATTTTACAATTCTTCTTATTCTTTACAAAAAGTTGCACTTCTGACTACTGAAGGTTGTATTATTTAGATGTAATTATGAGACATTTAGGCCTGCGTGAACCACATTTTGGAGAAAGGATGTTCTCCGAGAATTCCAGGGCCTCTCATCTTTAATGGTTTATCTTTTTAAGTTCTTTAAACACTTACTGTGCTGCGGTTCAAATCATACATAAATAAAGTCAAAAAAGATCAATTAAATCATAATGTGAATGTGATTAAAAAAATCTAGCAGAAAGAAACTGATACAAATTTTCCTACTTCCCAGTGGAGTTCATCTCCAAGTCAAAGTCCAACCAGGGAAAGTCTGAGGGACGTTATAAAGCCCAACTTCATCATCTACTGCTGGTTCACACACAAAGATCATTGACAGCGCTGGTAATAAACGATTTATTAGCATGTTGATCAGTTTGTCTCATTAAATCATTGCCACATAAAATCCAGTCCCATCTTTTTGTTGCATTGATTAATAGGCTATTTTATAGACATGTGAGATAGACATGTGGGTGGAAGAATAAGGAGTCTATACGTTTTGTGTGTATAAGTTTATATCAGAGTTTGGTGGTTTTGTTTGGGGTGTGCCAAGTAGCCAAGCCAGATGGATTTTGGAAAAAAGATCCTTGTCAAGTTATATTTCTAATCCAGTAGGCACAGAGGGAGAGCTGCCAGTGAGCACATTCAGCCTGAAATCAGCAGTAATCCAGCAGGAGTCCTTAAAATTAACAACAGAGGGAGCAGACTAGCATCTGGACATCTTTGCTTCAAATCAAACCCCCTTGCTCTTTTGTCATTCTCATCACAGCCTTATGTTCCTCTGTGCAGCCTTGTGCGCAACATGGAGTAGGCCATGAACGCTGGTGCCAGTGCACAAAAATTAAGGGGTAACTTAGTGGTCGTAGACTTGCATTATAGATAAGGGGTCTTAAGTATTTTCTGTGTGTGTCTGTCTGGACAAATTGCATAAAAAATGTGTTTCAGTTGATAAAAGTATTTAGATATTACATGTTGGTATGTTGTGGTAGGTGTTAAGGCCCATTTATGCTCGACGCTGATGACGGATACGCACACGCATGGAAAGTTTCGTCCGTCTTCTGCGTCAATTCCGTGCTTTTTTGGTGCGTTTTCGGGCTCCTTGCGCAACCGTCACTCGACGCAGACGACAGAGTAATACCACCGGAAACCGCGGGGTCAGTGTTGAGCATAGTCGAGCAGAAACAAACCAGGGAAGAAGAAGAAGATAAACAAGAAGAAGAAAACCATAGAAGAAGAATGAAGATGGCGAACAAAAACTTTAGAAGTTGTACAAGCTTTTGAAATAAAGTTCTATAAGTGTTGAAGTTGTGTTGGTGGTTAGAAACAACTTAATAGCAGCGTGTTTGTGCCGCCAACCGATGTTTGAAACTAATGTCGTATCGTGCAGTTTATAATAAACTCAGCACTGCCGCTTAGCGGAGGTTAGCTGTAGCAACAGAAACGACGCATGGAAGCATGAAGGCAGCGACGCATGAAGACGCTTGGAACGGACGCCCCAAATTACGTCCGTCAGGGAGCATAAATGGGCCTT
>JAVQJG010041897.1:0-24305 GCA_036024015.1 Craterocephalus amniculus | reverse complement strand
GTACGTTATCTGCGTACGGTCGTATATAAATATAAATGTTTACGATGTCCAGTATATGCGTGCGGTCGTATATAAATAATAATGAAGTACGGTATCTGTGTGCGATCGTATATACATTTAAATGTTTATGATGTACAGTATCTGCGTGCGGTTGTATATAAATAATGTTTATGATGTACGGTATCTGCGTCCGGTTGTATATAAATATAAATAATGTTTATGATGTACGGTATCTGCGTCCGGTTGTATATAAATATAAATGTTTATGATGTACGGTATCTGCGTCCAGTTGTATATAAATATAAATAATGTTTATGATGCACGGTATCTGCGTCCAGTTGTATATAAATATAAATAATGTTTATGATGTACGGTATCTGCGTGCAGTTGTATATAAATATAAATGTTTATGACGTACAGTATCTGCGTCCGGTTGTATATAAATAATACTGTTAATGATGTACGGTATCTGCGTGTGGTCGTATATAAATAATGTTAATGATGTACGGTATCTGTGTGCGGTCGTATATAAATAATGCTGTTAATGATGTACGTTATCTGCGTGTGGTCGTATATAAATGTTAATTATGTACGTTATCTGCGTGCGGTAGTATATAAATAATGTTAATGATGTACGTTATCTGCGTACGGTCGTATATAAATATAAATGTTTACGATGTCCAGTATATGCGTGCGGTCGTATATAAATAACACTGTTAATGATGTACAGTATCTTCGTGCGGTCGAATATAAATGTTGTACAGGATCTGCGTGCGGTTGTGTATATAAATATAAATAATAATATTTATGAAGTACGGTATCTGCGTGCGGTTGTATATAAATAATGTTGTACAGTATCTGCGTGCGGTTGTATATAAATGTTTCTGATGTAAGGTATCTGCATACGGTTGTATATAAATAATGTTTCTGATGTACGGTATCTGCGTGCGGTTGTATATAAATAATAATGTTTCTGATGTATCTGCGTGTGGTTGTATATAAATAATAATGTTTCTGATGTACGGTATCTGCGTGTGGTCGTGACCATGTGTCCGCCCGGTGCAGGTGATGCAGATGAAGCTGCGCATCGTGGCCCTGGTGGCTCAGAGGGGGCAGTTCTCCAAGACGTCGGCCTCGGTGGTCCTGGACGGGCTGGTGGACAAGGTCGGAGACGTGAAGTGTGGCGGGAACGCCAAGGAAGGGCTGACGGCCATCGGAGAGGCGTGCTCGCTGCCGTGGACGGCAGAGCAGGTCCGAACGCTTCGCTCAAACCTGGGCACGACGACGATGATGGTGATGATGATAACTGTGTTTCTGTTTCAGGTCGTTTCCTTGGCGTTTGCACAGAAGAACCCGAAGAACCAGGCGGAGGCGCTGAACTGGCTGGCCAACGCCATGAAGGAGTTTGGGTTTGCCGGGTAACTCTTCCTCCTCATTCCTTCGTACCTATGATGCTCGTGTTCCACACCAGCTTTTCCCAAACTTTTTCAACCGCCCCCCCAAAATATCACATTATTGTTCACTAACGACCCACACGAGGGTCCCATCCATAGGCATCCATAATAAAGGCTGGATGACCCCGCCATGCTGGTCAGTGGAACGTCTGCACCAGGCGGCCATCTTACCACAGGCAGCTCTAATGCTGATTTAATGGGACGTGTAGTTTGTAAATAACAGAACTTTCTCAGTTTTCAACTGATTTTCAAACAGCTTGATGTGTTATAAACGTCAGACATGTGGTTCCTGCATACTTATGAATAATTATAACCGTGAACTTTCGTCTGAAAATAAACTGACAGGGGGTAATTTATAAACACAGGGACAAGCATTTATGTTTAATCAATCTTTTAATGTGTCTAAAATAAAACTGAATTGAACATAATGAGGTACTGCAGACACAACGATCATAGACGATGGAAACATTCCCGTTTATCCAGTTTAAAGTTAAATTTTATATCCATCAGATGGCGCTGTGGTCATGTGTTCTGGATGTTTTAAAAGATCAATTCTTCTCACAGAAAATTTTTCTGAACAATCTGGTTTCCCAAACGCTTCATTCGGCATCACTGCTGATAATGACATTTATTTAACTATACATTAGGAAAATCACTTGTCCTCAGTTTCGAGTGACTGTGGGAAGATGGTAGCTGAGTTTGTTCTACTGAAAAAGTAACAATACCCATTCTACAGTTGTTTTACTGCACAAGCTAGTTTTTTAAAAATATAAATAAAAAGCTTTAAGAAATGCCGTCCACATGACAAAAATATCGGTTCCTTTCGTCCTGTTTTAATATTGTAAAAAGAAAACTAGCTCAGTAGGTTGAATTTCAGACCCGTTTTGAGCCTCTAACTAAATAAAAGTTCACATTATTAAGCATTTTCGGTTTCACATTGTATGAACGGCCGATCACCCAAAATTAAGGAACTCTGGCCCGACTGATTGTTGCTCCCCTACACGTCTTAGTCGAATGTGCTCACATCTGACCTCTGGTTGGTTCAGGATCAACGTGAAGGCGTTCATCAACAATGTGAAGACGGCTCTGGGCGCCACCAACCCTGGCGTGCGCACGGCGGCCATCGCCCTGCTGGGCGTCATGTACCTCTACATGGGAGCGCCGCTGCGCATGTTCTTCGAGGACGAGAAACCGGCGCTGCTGGTCCAGATAGACGCCGAGTTCGAGAAGGTTCGTGTCTCTGCGTCGGTTCTGTCGTCTCCGACGCTGCGCTCGGTTAAACGCAACGTTTCCGTCCAACAGATGCAGGGTCAGTCTCCTCCGGCTCCCATCAGGTTCACCAGGAAGGCGGCGGCAGACGAGGAGGAGGAGGAGGGCGAAGAGCAGGATGAAGAAGGAGGAGGAGGAGGAGGGAGGCAGGACATCATGGACCTGCTGCCGCGGACAGATATCAGGTAACGCAGCGCTCTGAAAGCTCGGGTTTCTCTGCTTTCACTGGTCACATGACGTCTCCTGGTTTCCTCCCAGCGACAGGATCTCCTCCGACATCGTGTCCAAGATCGGAGACAAGAACTGGAAGATCAGGAAGGAGGGTCTGGACGAGGCGGCGGCCGTCATCTCAGAAGCCAAATTCATCACAGCCAACATCGGGGAGCTTCCTCTGGCCCTGAAGGGACGGCTCAACGACTCCAACAAGATCCTGGTGAGGGCTGCTCCCGCCCACTGGGAGCGCTGGGAGCACTGGTTTACACAACGCAGAGGGTTAACGCCAGCTGTAGATTTATTCTGAGATTATAAATGTGTAAAATCACATCAACACCCCACAGAGATCATTAAGTTTTGTTCATTTTTATCATTTCATGCCAGCGTAACCAAATAATATGAAGTAGCAACTAAACCTCTGCTGCATGCAGAACGAATAAATCCTACGTATTAACTGTTAGAGGTGTCAATCCGCTAGTGGTGGGGAAATGGAAAAATTTTATATGGGGATCTTTTATTCCACAATTTTATAATAGATTTTTTTCTTTTCTTTTCTTTTCCTTTTATTTATTTTTTGTTAAATCAAATATCTGAATTTTTTATTTAACAATTTTAAAGTCTTTTTTTGGGGGGGAGGGTCTGACATCTGGATTTTGTATTTCATCATTTTAAATTTTTTTTCTTTTTTTAGCCAAAATGAATATTGGGATTTTTATTTCACATTTATAAAATAGATTTATTTATTTTTTGCTGATATAAATGCACTTTTATTAAGGAACAGAGGCGTGTGCATTAAAATATTTGACTGAAATTACAGCAGATCTGTATTTAAATTAAGGATGGTTATTTGATTAAATTGTCTTAATCGATTATCTGGAGAATTAACGATTGATTAATCGTTAATATTTCTATAACAAAATTTAATATTTATAGCCTATATTTAAATTAAGTGAAAGTAGAAAAAAAGTGTATTTCCTTATTTATAGTTTAATAACAAGACTTGTGGCAGTTAAATGGGATTCATTCACTGGTTACACAGGAAAATATGGTGTTGTGTACGACTTTAGCAACAGTCTAAAGGTGCAATCAATTATTAGATAATTTAATACATTAAAATCTTAATCGATTAATCAATCAATTAATTATGCCCTACGACCAGAACAAGGACACAGTCATGTAAAACATAAAAAAATGATTTTTTTCTTTTTCTTTTATTTTTATTATATATATATATATATATATATATATATATATTATAATTTTTTTTTATTTTTTTTATTATTTGAAAATAAGCTATTTTTAACTTGGAACAAGTTACCTGGATATAAGCGATGTTCCCTCATGTGACCCAGTCTTGGCGTATGTTCGGTCTGGGGATATTTCCCGGCGTTTTGCTGCGTCCTGTCAGTAACCGACGCATCGCTTCGTCTCCGTGCTGCAGGTGCAGCAGACTCTGAGCATCCTGCAGCAGCTGGCGGTTGCCATGGGCCCTGGGCTGAAGCAGCACGTGAAGACGCTGGGGTTCCCCATCATCACCGTGCTGGGAGACAGCAAGGTACGCTAACGCCGCTAACCTCGCCTCACCGCCGCGTTTCCTCGCCATAAGACGCGCGTTTCCGTCCGCAGGCCAACGTGAGGGCGGCCGCCATGGCGACGCTGCAGGCCTGGGTGGAGCAGACGGGCATGAAGGACTGGCTGGAGGGCGAGGACCTGTCCGAGGAGCTGAAGAGGGAGAACCCCTTCCTGCGGCAGGAGGTGCAGGAATCGCAGTTCGGGAGGCGTTCGGGTGTCGTGAGACGCCGCAGACTCACCGCTCTCCGTCCTGCAGGTGCTCGGCTGGCTGGCGGAGAAGCTGCCCACCCTGAGGTCCGTCCCCGGAGACCTGATGCTGTGCGTCCCGCAGCTGTACGCCTGCCTAGAGGACCGCAACGGGGACGTGAGGAAGAAGGCTCAGGATGCACTGCCCACCTTCATGATGCACCTCGGCTACGACAAGATGCACAAGGCCACCGGCAAGCTCAAGGTACGCCGCCGCCGCCGGGTCCTCCTGTCCTCATGTTTTCCTGTCCTCATGTCCTCGTTTCCCTGCAGACTTCCTCCAAGGACCAGGTGGTGGCCATGCTGGAGAAGGCCAGAACCGTGATGCCGGCGAAGCCCGCGGCGCCAGCCAAGACGGGGAAAAGCTCGGCCGAGCCCAGCCGGTCCGCTTCAGGTCGGTCTGATGCAGACGACGTTTATCCGACGCGTGTAAACGTCGGAGGTTTAAAGCCATTATCGTCTTTTTTTTTTTTAGACATAAACATTTCAATCCAGCGAAAAGAACTTAACAAAAGGCAACTTATCGCTCCGTCTACGGCTCAGAACGACCTTTTTATATTAGTTTTTTAACTATTGTTCTATTTGTGTTTTTACTGTTTTAACCCTTAAAAGACCAAGCCATTTGTTGCAATTTTCTGTCCGCCTGACCTATCTGCCTATTAATGCATCTATAATCTCAATGCTTTCATGCACAGTCAAGTATTTAATATTTTAAACTTGAACTTAAAGGGAACGTATGATGCTTTTAAATCCTTCCTTTTCATATGTAAATAATTTATTTATGGTTTATATGAAGTAAAACTGCAATCCTTTGGTCTGAAATCGCTGTTAGTAAAGCTCCACACACCCCTTCTAAACCCCTGTTCTGAGGTGTTTCTTTACAGTCAATGAGAGATTTGTTTCTGTCCTATCTCTTTAAATTTAACCGAGACATTTCACGCCCTGCCCCCTTCCAGGTCACAGACCATTCTACTCGGTTCGACTCCAGCCCCTTCGCCCATGTTGTAGTTATTAGCAATTCGGTTCTGTACTAGCAGAGAAAGTAGCTTAAAAATGTCAACAACGCAAAACTCGTCCATTCAGCCTTACATGTTCGAGCCAGAGTCTGACCCAGAGCAGGAAAATGAAGACGACGAACTGACAGAACCGCGCCTTCAATCAATTTGTCTTGTCAACTCTCAACTTCGGCATGACTGCGGTTGGTCTACAAAAATCGAAGCGAAGGGGAAAATGGCGGATCACGAAACTGTTTACCTGGAAGTCCATGGCCATATTTAGCGGAACCGCAGCAAATACAGCGACGTAATAGATAGAAAAACGTAATAGATAGCAGTGAAAACAAAACGGACTGAAAAATATGACCAAAAAAGAATAAGAAGATTTCTATGCTGCACCGGAAGTGAATAAATTACATTTTTCTGCACTCTTAAACACTCGGAAAAGACAAAAACGGGTATTTAAGGGCTTAAAAAAGTTGATTTTGCATGATACGTTCCCTTTAAGCACCCTACTGATTGGTAGACATGTTCTAAGAAAAAAGGGGCAAAAAAGTCTAAGTTTCTCTCCTACTCTGGATTTTTTTCTATAAGCCAACAGGGAGGGACAATTTACTGCAGCAGAGTCCAGGCTGCACTGGTATCAGGGCTCTAAGCGCACAACCAGCTGTGTAATCTCAACAATATAGTCTGTATGCTAATCCATGTAGCCATGAAACCTAGCTCACTACATTTACATTAGCAATTCACTATTTTGTTTTATTCTACAACCCATATTCCAGAAATATTGAAGAGTTCTTTATATCTGAACAAAATGACAACTGAAAGACCTTCAAATCACATGAGAAAAATACTTTATGCACCACAGAA
Source organism: Craterocephalus amniculus (assembly GCA_036024015.1). NCBI lineage: Eukaryota > Metazoa > Chordata > Actinopteri > Atheriniformes > Atherinidae > Craterocephalus > Craterocephalus amniculus. The sequence continues at coordinate 17,686 of JAVQJG010041897.1, read as the reverse complement.
CATACAAATATCTAAACTGAGGAATTTTACAATTTTTATGCACAAAATGAGCTCATGACAAACGTGATTCTGTCTACAGGTCTAAAAATAGTTGGCACAGGGGCTACAAATGGCTAAAAAAGCAATACATTTTAAAGGGATTAAGTTGGGAAAACATCTAGAATCAAGAACTCTGATCTTTCACTGTCAGAAACAGCTACAGACCAGGAACACCAAGAGAAACTGAACGACACGACATTTTACAGGCTGCAAATGCTCACAGCCTTCTAATCATTTTTTAAAGTTCTGTACTGGTACACACTGAATGCTGGAAAAAAGTCATGATAGGCTGAGGGGTGAAAACTGAAAACTAATGTTCCTGTGTCCCAGTGCATACTTGCCCACTTAAATCACTGCATTAGGAGCGACATTAAATTAAAAATTCTTCAAAGACAACCACAGACTTTCAGCAGCTGGACACCCATATTAGTAAAGAATGGGACTGAAACCCAACACCAAAACTCCAGGAACTCATACCCTCAATGTTCAGACATCTTCAAACTGTTGTGAAAAGAAGTAGAGATGCTACACCTTGGTGAACATGCACCATGCCAACTAGCGAGTATCACAATTGACATGAGCTCATTAGTACATAATAAATCAATCTGTTAGGCTTTATATATTCTGTTGTAAATAAAAAAAAGACTCATGTGATTTGAAGTTCTTTTAGTTTTCATTTTGTCCAGATTTAAAAACATTCCAATTTCTTCTTGAAATATGGTTGTTTTCTGGATCAGGTCACCACAATTAATGACTCAACTAATCCCACGAAAATATATGTTGTCCATTATTTTTGCGACAATATGATAAAACTGTAAATCAGTGTGTCAAAATACATGTAAATAAGGAGTTAAAAAACTGAAGGTTCCATTGTAATCACTTTCTCTTTTCTAACAAGAAAGGAAATTACATATGAAAAAGCCGCCTAGTAATAGTTCTGCCCTATTACCTCTAGCACAAACAGAAATAGATTTTACTAAGCATATTAACAGGAAAGCAAGGAATTTTGGTTGCAAATTACCAATTGTATCATGTATAAGATTAAAAACTGTAAAAAGAAGTATTATCAGTTGTAAATTTAATTAAATTTTCTTGCACAGACATACTTTTTATTCAAATTTTATTTGATCTATGTCATGTTATCATATCAAAAAAATGTATCCTGCCATCTCTATCAATATTACAGTGATGCACAGTTTCACTACATGGGTACACAAATACTGTAAAGATAAATTATGATCCTGAACAAAGAGCGTTCATGTCAAAAATAGATAAACATATATGCAAAACTATGAGCATGCACGTTCCACGTAAATATCCACAAAATGTGTGGCTGTAGGTCAGCCTATTTTCTACCCTTTATCCGCCCACGTCATCCATACATCCAGTAGTCAGTGCAAAACAGTTTGTGAATAATGATGCATAGGAATGAACCTGCTAATGTGATCCATATCTCTCTCTATCTATCTGAACTGTTCTGTCATCGGGATAATTTTTACCACTTTGAAATAACTAGGGAATATAATCTAATGGAAATCATCATCACCCAGCTTTTCCCCAGCACCTAAATGTACGTTGGAAGCTGCATGGCTCCTGGATTATAAGATCAGAAATCAGACCCATTAACTAATGCCAAATGGTAGCATAAATATATCTAAGTGACACTCTGCGAGTCCATCCATCGATCCATTTTCTGAACCGCTTAATCCAAGTGGGTCGCGGGTGTGCTGGAGCCTATCCCAGCTGTCAAGGGGCGAGAGGCGGGGTACACCCTGGACAGGTCGCCAGTCTGTCGCAGGGCCGTTACTGAAACCCTTAAAATAAAAAATAAAAAAAGTCAAAGAAGAGAAATTTTATTTTTTGCCACTTGGGGGCGACAAAGCAGACTGTGTTTCACCCACAGCAGAGAGACAATATCGCTTGGATTTATTAGGTGTAAAATATTTTAGGCAACCTTTTTCATCTGTTTTCCCTTTATTTTGACTGCAAATGTCTTAAAATACACCCTGATGTTGCAGAGATAAACTCATTTCATTATGGATCAGCAATTTTAGAGGTGAGACCTGAGAAATAAGATTAATTTAGTCTCTCACTTTTAGATCTTCTTTTATGAGGACAAGAACTTCCAGGGTCATTTCTACGAATGCACCAGCGACTGTCCCGAGCTCAGCTCCCACTTCAGCCACTGCAACTCCATCCGTGTGGAGGGTGGGACCTGGGTCATCTATGAGAGACCCCAGTATATGGGCTACCAGTACATCCTCATGAAAGGGGAGTATCCGTCGTACCAGAACTGGAACGGCTTAAGCGACACCATCCGCTCCTGTCGCCTTATCAGACAAGTATGTGTTTATCATTCATTCATTTATCTCCCTGTCATTCCTGTCTACTAATTCTTAAGGTAGTCATCTCTTCTAGGTTGAACATCATGCTAAGTCCATCAGAGTTTGTCCTCAATTGGCCTAAATAGTAGAAAGAAAAAAAAACAGCATATTTATTATTTACATGTATCCTTATTCTTTGATGTTTAAGCCATCCACCAGGTACAGGATCCGCATCTACGAACGTCCAGACTTCGACGGCCAGATGCTGGAGCTAAGTGATGACCTGCCCAACCTGCAGGACCGCTGGCGCCACCATGACGTCCACTCTGCTCATGTGCAGGAGGGAATCTGGGTCTTCTATGAGAATCCGAATTACAGGGGGCGTCAGTACCTGCTGGAAAAAGGCGAATACAGACGGCACTCTGAGTGGGAGGCTTCGCACTCGGCTGTGGGGTCCATTCGGCGCGTGGTGGACTAGAATGACTCTTAAAACTGTGTCTCTTCCCTTCACTCATCCAGGTGAACTATCCTGCAAATAAACCCACTAATTATGTAGACAAACTGCTGTTGAATGGGTGTTTTATTTCCTTCCGAGCTGAACTGGAACAGCCTGCTCATGTGATGTGGCATATTGTAATATTGAAATATAAATAAAGCTTTTTATATCCATTTGAAGTCATTATTAACAACTTTGGACTCTATTCCAGCTGTGGGAGGCAGGATTCATCTTGGAGAGATCACCAGAACCAACATTTTGTCATGTATGTCATGTATATTTACACTCACTGACTAATTTATGAGGTATGCCCCTAATCAGCCAATCACATGGCAGAAACTTGATGCATATTTTTACGGAGACCTGTTCAAGATGACTTCCTGAAATTCAAACCCAGTACCAGAATGAGAAAGAAATGGGATTTATTCTTCCTTTCTGAGGATACCAGAAACAACTGAGATCTCACACACAACCGTCCCCACGGCTTACAGAGTATGGCCCTGCAAGGTGAACCCATTCAGTGGCCAGTGAGTATATTTATTGATTTATTCATAATCAGACAGGGGGCGGGTGGACTATATGGAGAGAGAGAGAGGGGTGAAGATATTTAGGGGACCCAGTTTTTTCTTTATTCAAAGGAAAGTCCAAAGTTCACACTGGTGTTATTCTCCTACACAGAAAACACATAATTTTATACGTATGTATATGTGTCATGCACGATGTCCAGTTTATCATGTCTCAAACAGAGAATTAGAAAATATTCTACATCCTGCTGTTTGTAGTAAATCAGCCGATTAATCAGAGCATATCTGGCTTTTTTAGAAGGCGGGGCTTAATGAGACAGGGGCTACAAATGAGCTTCCCTAAGTTAACACAAACAGAATTGCTAGAAGACAAAGCATAAAAGAGAATAAGATGCTTTAACTAATAAAAAAAGTGCTAATCTCTGAGTAGACTCACACAATAAATCAATTAACTTTCCATAAAGCTTGGGGCACTTTTAAGATTCCCATTGGCTCATAACTTTTCTCTACACTTTACTAAATTATTATCATTAAACCTTGTTTCTTCATAAGTGGAACCTAGAAACATTTGAAATGTCATTTTAGAGACAATAAAATCAAACATATTGAGTTATAAGTAGGCGATAAACCACATCTGAAAGCTTTTGACATGTAAAACCTTCTGCAGGGGCTGGTGTCATCGGGTGGTAGATGCTGAATTTCATGTGCAGAAACAATCCGGCTGAAAGGATGTAGATGTGAGAGCCATCCAGTGGTCTAGGAGTTACATTACATTAAATAACATATGACAGGATATCTGAACTGTAATTGTTCAATATCAAAATACACAGAATCACTTAGTGAACAATGGAAAATAAGGTAAAAAATGTAAATATGTATGTATATATATATATGACTGATAAAATAAATGCTTTTTTTATTATGGTCAATGATTGGACTTTTTGAGTCAAATCATGTAATTTTGGTTGTTATTTATGATATTTTGCTTATAGTCATTGTTTACAAAGCAGATCTGATTTGCAGAGGCAATGTAGTCACAATGTTTACAAAGTTTGCATCGTGGTGCCCTAATTATGTGGATTATGAGCCAGTCACAGAGCACTTAAAGTTAACCCTGCAACTAATTTATGATGTCAATATTTTCACTTTTTCCCTCTTATTTGTGCTGATAAGAAGATCCAGAGAGGGAGTTATGAGCCTTAAAATAAGGGACAGAAAAATTTAAACTTTAAACACACACTGCAGACAGATAAGAAGCTGTGAGAATGCAGCTTGTAATTTCCTGTTAAAGGATATGTTCTTTATATCATGCTTGTTGATCTGCCAAAACGGAAGAATAAAAAGCAGTGATGTGGTATTGTACACAGACGAAGACGTGCGGTGGCAGGGTAAACAGGGGACGTCGCAAATCAGTAACAGAGCTGCTGAGCTAAGCTCGAGTTTGGACTGGAACTTTTATCACTCGCAGATCCGCTCTGGCATCTCCCGACGCTGATCAAGCAGTTTCCCAGCAGAGCGCAAACAATCAGAACCCTCCAGAAAGAAAGTCCACCTCTACAGGTCACTCAATGTAAGGTCACAAGATAGGAGGAGTCATGGAACTTTTACAACTATGCATTTTTAAGAGATAAAAAGATATCAACATGAACTCATTCCACTCTTTAATAGACAAGTTGCTGATCTATTCTGGGGATTTTGCACATGCATTGTTGCTTTTCACTTTAATTATGCAAAAATAAAAAGCCCTGCAGCTACAAAAAGGGTAAATTAAACCTGGCTTTATGTTTGGCTTCAGGTCATTCTCGGTCTACATGCACAAAGTTTGTTTGGCTCAATTGCATGAAAAAAATGTTGAATGTAAATAAAAAAGACCAAACAGGAAGCTGATAACGGGATTAAATCAGTTGTTATGATGTTTTTCAATTTGCAGGATCTTCTCAAACCAATGCCAGGACAGGTTGCTGAGCATTCCTATTCCTATATTAATAATAGGAAGGGATGATTCGACATTGCATTAGTCAGAAAGGAACATTGAATTGAATTGTATCTGAGCTGCTGCTGACTTTTAATCTTCTTATCGGCATATTTGGATTAAAGCCTTAATTACTGCATTCCTTGATTTCTTTTTCGTACGACATCTATTGTGCTGATCCATCAGTTGTAGAGGAGGTGCTTTATGAGTTTTATCAAATTATCACTGGGTGGCCTCTTTGCAGTTGCTGGTAACGAGGCAGGAAAAAGGATCAGAGTGGGGTTAAATCCGTGACGTCTGATTAACCTAAAAATACCTTTAATAGTTACAATTATTGACTGGTTTTATTTCAAAATCCCACTGAATGTAATGAGTGTGAAAGAAATTCTAGTTAAAGAAACCTCTAGATTCAAAGAATTGATAGATATATTTGTAAACAAAAAAATAAAAAAAACAGTGCAAACCACCGTTATGATCATCTGAAAACGCTATTTTAATTTTCACAGATAAAATCTGTGGGAACATTTTTTTTCTAAAGACAAAAATATAAAACATAGCTGGTCAAGCAAATATGTTAACACTAATCCTTAAACCTACTAATTTCTTCCTTATTAGTTTTTTCATCTATATGTAATTATTTGTTTTGACTGTTGTACTAAAGGTTTGCTGTCCACACATTTTTTTGAAATATGTAAAATATTGCTGTTCTTGTACCTGTTGATCGTTGATTCTGTAGTTTTCAGCATTATGTCATGATGAGACATATTCACAAATAGTCCTCTTGTTAAGGTGATGTATGCTCAGCAGTAGGAAAGATTTGTCATCGTATATTTGCACACATATTTATCAAAAGTTGTTTTCTTTACTGTCCTTACAGATTAGTGCAGATTATTGCAATTCTCAGTCAGTTCTAACGAATTAGCCTAAACATTCATACTATTTTCAACATTATTTACATTGTATATGTTGGTTAGTGGCTGTGGCCCTTTAAGAGAGTCGTGGAACCATGAATGAAACGCAGCCATTCATAAAAAACACAAGGGACGGACGTCAGAGCAGTCTCCAAGACAATTGGTTCTCGCTTTGACTGACTTTCTCTTCTAGCCAATGAGAAGGCAGCACACTGGTCAGTTAAGCTCCAGCTATCAGAAAGCTCTTCATTGACAAAAATCCACAGCCGAGTGTTTATTCAAGGAGCTGCAGGGGATGTAGGGGAGGAACTCTGCGTCGACTTGTTTTAAATCGCTCTGTCAAGGAACTTCGCAAAACAGGGTAAGTTTTGCATTATATTGTATTTCAGGTAAAGCCAACAACATTTGATCGTTTTGCTCGCAAAAAGCGAACCTCCGCGTCGTGGCTGCGAGGGGGAGCAGAAACTGGTTCAGAGGCGAACGCCATTTTCTGATAATCAAACACCGCGTCCATTTCCGCGCATCTGTCAGCCCTGCACGCCGACGTTTGCTTTTGCATTAGCCTTAGTTTTTATTTATTTTTTTCTCACTCTCTTCACTTGGTGAATCTTTCTCTGTTCTCTGTGACAAATTTCTCAATGGTGAGCTGAGCCCTCCCCCCCTACTCCTCCTCCTCCTCCTCCTGCGAGGATCAAGTTTCACTTCATTGAGAAAAACAAGGAGGTCCCACAAGCAGTGCTTTTTTTCTTAACTGCGCGTCTCGCCAAACTCTATTCGAAATTTTTTTAATTTAATGTTCGGCTTTTAGTTGAAGTGTTGAAATGGTGTAAATCCATCCACATTGGTTTTAAAAGTCAGTGGTGTTGTTACGGTAAATAAATAAAAACGTTACAAAAAACTTCTTGTTGGTAAATAACACTGTTGTTTTCAAATTCTGCTGTTTGGGAAGCTTTTAGACACTGAAGCCTACAAAGAAAAAAAAAGTTAAAAGGTCATTTCCAGTAAATAACACCTTATCCTCACATGAATTCACTTAAATGATAAAAGATATGGCTTCACATAGTTTAAACTGATGATGAAACAAAATGGAAAACGTATTACCCTCCAAAATTCAGTCCTATTCACTTATATGTGCAAACTGTAATCAGCTTGCATGGTTCAAAGGAATTGTTTGACATTTTCATCAGTGGCTTCATCCCTTTATCTTTGGCCCACTAGTGGAGAGCAACACTGTGCAGCCAAAGGGAAAGACGTCACATTTTATTGCTTTCCACTTATCACCCACTCAAGCGTCTCTACACAGCAATTCACCCTGACGCTCATAATTCACGTCACCTTCGGCAGGTGGCAAAACACTTTCATTGTCATCAGGGCTGTAACAGCCACTGTAAAACCGTCGTGAGGTCACGGAGGTTAGAAAAACACACATGAATCAAGTCACATGGAAGGGATTATGCTTCAAAACATTTCCCTGATAATCTCTCCCATCTTCTGTTTCTCCAGGGAGGAGAGTGCTGCAGCATGGACGGCTTTTATGACCAGCAGGTTCCGTTTGTGGTGCCCGAGAGGGTGAGTTTGATTTCATCGTTATTGCTCTCTTCCCAAACAGACTTTGAAATTGATTGGTTCCCATTGTGCTGAGTTGACTTTTTTTTTTTTTTTTTTGCACCTGTTCTGGTAGAAATGCCATACAGAGGTGGGGGAGAGATGTCTCAGCGACAGACGGAGGAAGTTTTTGGACACAGAACTGGATCAGGACACAGAAGGTACAGTATATGAGCTTATGTTTCATAATGTTATTGAAGGTGTTTTATAAGTGCACAAGGACTTATAATGATGAAAGATGACGAAAAGGACTTAGTTACTGTGTGCTTAACCAAAGAATTCCTATCTGTCTTGCAGAGCTTTTCCAAGATCTGAGCCAGCTCCAAGAAATCTGGATCGCAGAAGGTGAGACACGTGAGCATCTTTAGGAATGAAGCACTTGGCTGGAATTTACATACATAACCAGACATTTAAGGCTGAATAACCATTTTGAACATCCTGTCTTCTACCCTCTGACAGCTCAGGTTCCTGATGACGAGCAGTTTGTCCCAGATTTCCAGTCCAACAACTGTGAGTAACTGCCTCTTCTCTCATATTTATCAATTCCATCCAGAGTGCTAAAATATGTCGGAAACATTTTATAGATTTGTACATGTTGCTTCATTATGCTTGTGGGGAAAATCTCATCATGACAGACGTCGGAGCTGTCGCTCATGTCGACACCCACACCGTAAATGGAATCATGCAAAGTTTAAATGCCAATCTGGCTCATTTTCTTTAAAAAAAAAAACAAAAAAAAGTATTTTCATAGAAAAAAATGCCAAAATACTCATCGAAGATGCAAATTTAACTCAAAGTGGTATAGATATATTAATCACAATGAGACAAAACAAATATGACTCATGTCCCAGTGTGGGGGAGCACTCATCAATTTAACAAATTCAGTTTTTTCTCTTCTTTAATAATACAAAAAATTTGAAGACCTGATCAGTTTCTAACCGGTTTATGTCAGGAACATAGTAAAAAAAAAAAGATAAATGACAATGTTTACTGACCTAAGAGTGAGGAATGTCTCAGAGGAAGAAATATGGGTTTTTTGTTTGTTTGTTTGTTTTTTAAAAAAGGTGTGAGGAGAAACACTAGAATTCAGTGCAGGAAGGTTTAATTATGTAGCGGCTACAGTTCAGACATGCAAAACATGACAAATAGGAAGATTTAAAAGATTTTAAAGATGTGAAACGGTCAATAAGGTTTAATAGAAATAATGTGTATTTTGTGTTATGATTCATTATGGCTTAATATGAACATTATTATTACCATTATTGTGTGTTATAGTTCGTGATGTAATTAGTATCCAGATGAAATGAAACATTGAAACATTTTAGTTATTTTAAAGAAAAAGATTGCTGCATTCTTTTGACCTTTTGAAGACTTGTTTTTAGTCTTAGTTTGTGTTCATTTTTATTTAGTTTGGAAAAAACTAACATCAAAACCCCACTAAAATATTGAAAATCCTCTCAAAGACTTCAATTGACCAAAAAATTTACAGTATGGGTTAAAAAAAAGGAAAAAAAAAAAACCAAATCCTATACAAAATGTGTTTTTTATTTTTTAATTATTAGGAAAATATACATATTGCCAATTCATGATCATTATTATGTACATACCCTGCACATAACATCAGACAGTGAGCCAAATACTCTGTCAGAAGAGGGTTAAACCCAGCTGACCTGTCTGAAACTCTCCAGTATCACACCAGTGTAACTCCAGTTGTGTTTACAGTCATCACACGACTGCTATTGCATCATATGACCCTCAAACCAACACAAGTTGGCGCTTCGCCAAATAAGTGATAGTAGTCACGTGGAGAGGAAATGGGAGCTATAAAATAACCCCATGGCCTGTACTTTTTAAACCGATGTGACAGATAAGCTAGGAATTGAAACTGTACATGCAGAGCTGCGGCCAAACACGTACCGCGTGTATTTATTGCCGGTGTAATGGCAGCTTCCTCGACTTAACAACTCCGGGGCTGGACAATAAAGCTTGCAGCGACTGTGTCACAGATGGAAACATTAGTGGTCTGTTGCCGTCACTGCAGCACATCCACCACCGTTTCCAGGAAAGGTGATATGCGAGATCAGATATTGGTTGATGTTTTTTTTGCACAATTTTCTGCACAATTGCAAAGAAACAAGAACCAAATCACAGCAAGGATGTTTAAAGAATGTTTGCGTGGGATGAAAGAGTTTTTTTAAAGTTCATTTAGCATGATGTGTTTAAATGGAAACCTCTGATCTGTCATCTGATGCTTTTGTATACCAAACATATCCAAAACCTCAGCAAATAAAACAATCGTTTAAGTTTCTAAGTGACAGACATTGGTCTAAATGTGCACTGGAGCTATTTATAATAGTCAGTCTCAACAGGAACCGGAAAACACACGTGTATATATAAAGAAGCAGAAATATGTTTGTATATTTAACCTTTACATCAAATAGAAAAGTTGGGCATGTTGTGAATTTTTGGCTGGATTATAACCAAAAACTTGATTGAATTTTATTAAATTTATAGAATATAATAAAATAGTTCTTTATTGACCACCAAACTGGGAAATTTTCTAAAATGTAATTAAATTGAGTTGCAGCATGAACAGCACATAAAACGTGCGTGTCTACAGTATTCGCTGGTTTTAATGCCTTTCATTTGTCTTTTCTGAGCCAGAAGTGACAATATTTGGACAAAAAGGTTGAGCTGGAGAAGCCTGATTGGACAAAAGTTGATCATTTTGACAGATTTTATTTCTTTAATCCTGGAATTAGTCTCCAGATGACACTGACCAAAATGAAAGGAGCTCGTATGAGGGGGACATTTCTGGAATCCAGTTTTATGTGTTAGCCTTTTCCATATTTTATATAACATCTGTTGTTTGCACATGGGCTCTTTTTGGTCAAAGAATTAAATAATTCTCGTCACACTCCACGTCCTCTTTAGGTCTTTGTTTCATAGACGCACCCATTTGTAACAGTAGACCATCCAAAGTTAACTTTGTAAGAATAATGGCCTCCAATTGAGATGACATTAGTATTTGTTGTGTCCCAAAGAGGTGAAACACCTCCAGGTTTTTTTTTTTTTTTAGGCAATACCATGAAGATTCATGTTTTCTGCTACATTTCTGCTTAAACCATATAGTAAATAAGCTAAATAGACACATTTCTTGGGTTTGTTGGGGAATAAACTCCTAAATGTTGCTAGTTTTGCGAGAAAACGGAGACTTCTGGTAAACAGTGTGATGTTTCTGTGATCTGCAGTGATGTTCCCGGGGCCGCCTGTCTGCAAAGTGAAGCGAGAACCCAGCCCGTCCAAAGACCTGTCACCCTGCAGAACGCCTCAGACTGACCCGTGCCTTTACAGCTACAGGTAGCAGCCCCGTTTCAGTCCAAGCGATGCGATGGTTCTAATGTTCGATGTTGGATGACCTTAACGTCTCTTACCGTGTTGCTTGTCTCCTCAGTGCCTGTGACAACAAGCCTGGTCCTCCTCCAGCCTCCACTCCTGCATCACAGTGTGGCTCCCTCCACCCAGCGGGGCCTCCCCCCTTACAGCGGCAGCTGCAGCCGTCCCCGAGCCCCTCCCACCGCCACAACCTCCCACAGGCGGACCAGAACCGGCAGTTTGCTCTGCCGCACCCCCCCATCGGATGCTCCGGAGCTTCTTTCCACACAGAGCAGAGGTGAGTTGTGGTTAAGAGCTCATGATTCAAGCTGGAAGAAACAATCGTCCTCATAGTGAAAGCATTTCCCTCTTCACTGCAGGTTCCAGCGGCAGCTGTCGGATCCCTGCTTACCGTTTCTGCCTCCAGAGAAAGCCACAAACACGGCGTACCCCCCGTCAGCCTGCGACAGCCGGCCGCTGTACCAGCGCCATCTCTCGGAGCCTCTCACCCCCCACGCTGGCCGAGGCTTCAAACAGGAGTGCGTGGACCCGAGGTATCCCGATCCGGGCTCTGCGGGTCCAGGCCTGGCCCAGCACCGCTCCACCTTCAGCCATGTCACGATCAAACAGGAGCCAAGAGACTTTGGCTTTGACCCAGGTGTGTGAAGGGTCTTTTACCTGGGACTTCATACAGCCGATGGGTTTTTAAAAAGAAGAAGAAAACTGTGAACTTGTCTTTTATGTCTTTCAGAAGTCCAAACATGCCAGTCATCATATGGGAAGAATTCCGCTTTGTTTCCCAAACACAATCATGGTGAGTTCAAATACTGCAAATGACGAGAACTTTGATCCAAAATGAATAAACTGGTCGATTCGTTTATTAATTGAATAAATATTTAAAAGAATAACTTTGAAAAAATATTGATAAAATTAGATTAAATGAAGAAAATATATTTTAAAAATAATAAAACAAAGAAAATAAGATTAGATAATAAATAAATAATAAATTAGATAAAAATAATAAAATAAAAAATGAAATAAAAAATATGGAAATTAATTTTTAAAGTAAAATTGGATTAAAAAGAAAATTTAAAATAATTTTTTTAATATATTCATTGCCGTCTTCTCATTTTGAATTAAAAATATGAAAATGGATTTTTTTTTTTAAATTAATAAAAGTAAGATAAAAATAAATTAAAATTTAAAATAAAATAAAAAAATATACATTGCTGTCTTCTGATTTTCGTCAACATTTTATTCGTCCCTGCAGGATTTGCTCTGGACAGAGACCCTCTTTCATACTTTGATGACACTTGTGTTGTACCAGAGAGGATGGAGGGTAGGCACTAATTTTATCTCTGAACACGACTGACAGAGAATGAGATGAAAACCCAACCCGACTGTCTCTCTGTAACCAGGTAAAGTGAAGCAGGAGGGGTTGCCATACCAACGCCGCGGCTCCTTGCAGCTCTGGCAGTTCCTGCTCACGCTGCTGGACAACCCGGCTAACGGACACCTCATCGTATGGACGGGACGCAACATGGAGTTCAAACTGATCGATCCTGAAGAGGTGGGACTTTTTTTTTCTTTTTGAAGCTGAATTATCAGTTTTTAAACATTCTTGAGCAAGCGGTTCAGAGTTGGGATGTATGATGGAGGGTGTGTCTGGTGTCCAGGTGGCTCGACTGTGGGGGATCCAGAAGAACCGTCCAGCGATGAACTACGACAAGCTGAGCCGCTCGCTGCGGTACTACTACGAAAAGGGCATCATGCAGAAGGTAAAGCAGAGTTTCCCATTAGTTTTGAAGTATTCCTGCATATTCAGGGCTATAACTGTTCTCGTCGCTGCTTCCCCCTGCAGGTGGCTGGGGAAAGGTACGTCTACAAATTCGTCTGCAACCCCGACGCGCTTTTCTCCATGGCGTTCCCAGAGAGCCAGAGGCCGAGCCTCAAAGCCGACCTGGACGCCATCCACTTCCCCAGCGAGGAGGACGGCCTCCCCCTGCCCAGCTACGACGAGGACGGGCCGTACCTGGTGGAAGGAGCGGAGCAGTGCCTCCAGGGGCTGGCTTTCCCCGACAGCTACCCGTACTAGACCCCCCAACCCCGCAGCCTGGCAGCTGGAGGCAAAAACAGCGCAACCTAAAATAACTGAGCAGTGTTTGAGATGCATCGTCCGTCACGAAACAGAATTTTAGTGTTGTTTGTAGAACAACGATTGAACCGGAGGCTGAAAGGCAGCGACTGTAAGACTGTTAAAGTTTCTCGCTCTGAGAAAAAATGCAAATCTTTGTCCCAAAATTTCTGTTCATGCTCCTTGATGCTGGTTTTAAGGCTAAACTTTATATTCTTGGAGTTGCAGTTTTAGAAGAAAAAGCTGTAATATTTATGAAGTGAACATGGAGAATATTTCTGGAAAAGGCATTACTCTTAGACAGAGAACATCGTCCAGAATATTTCCAGTTTTTAAATGATAGTACAAGAAATATTAGGAACACTTATTATGAGATGTCTCATAATCAAAAAATGTTCAACTTGACACATTTTTAAAAAAATCAAAATACTTTTTCTTCTTCTAAAACTGCAACAATGCTCAGACATATATATTAATATAAAAAATATATATTTTGGTTGTGGCCAGCTTAATTCTAATAGTGTTAAAGTTCTCCTGGGAAATTTCCGGCTTTCTTTCGACGGTCGCTGGTCTTTTTGGTCTTTTGTAGCATGGCTGTTGCTGTATTCCTGGCATTTTTCAACTCTGGGCTCTGTTTTGCAACCAAAAAGTATCTCAAAGCCATGGCACTCCTTTTACTAATTTACTCCTCCCAGCTTCTGGAGTAAAGCTCGGACTGCTTCAAAGGGACTCCCTTGTATTTTCCACACCTTATACTCCTTAAACATCTATTATAAAATGTCTTTTCGTGTACTTTTTTTTTTTTGTTTCTTGGTTATAAAGCTAATATTTTTGGCATATATGGACTTGTACTTTTTTCCTATAATTGTTTATGACAAAGGTACTGCTTCTATTTTTGATTCTGCAATACTGCCACAGATGCCACAAACAAGCATGGACTATCTTCCAAATGGTCACCGGTTAACGTACTGATATAGTTTTCTGCGTTTTTGTATAGCTGGTTTTGCTTCAATGTGTAGAAAAAGTGTATAATTATATATGGATATATTTTTGCTAAAGGCTGTGTGCTTGTTAACGTGTTGCATCGGACGCATGACGCTCCGAGTCCTGCAGATAGAAGATGGATGTAATGGTATATTTTACTATTTGATCATTTGGCTGTAAGAGATACTGACACTGGTGTGACTCCTACCCTCAGATACTGTATGTGTGCCTTCTGTTGATCTTTACTGATACAATAAACTATTTTACTCTTTTCATTTGCCTCACTGCATAATTAAAGACATCACATTACACATATTCAGCACATGCGCTCCCCTTTCGTCCACCTGAAATGAGCTTTAATTTGCCTCTAATGTTCTTATTCTGACCCTTTTTAAGCTCTAACTTTCTTTACTACACAAGTTTTGTCTCTTATGTGAAGTATAATAGCTGAATTTGAGTTAGTGAGTAAAACATCTGATTATTCACGAAATAAATCTGCAATCATTCACAAAAAAGCACATGATGTCCTTGTGTGGATTTAAGTATGCCTCAGCTACAGACCAGATACAAATACGTTATGGGGCATTTCTCCCGGTTTGGCACGGTTACATCATCTTTAAAAAACTGTCAAATATCTATCTGTGTGCATGTTGATTTTGGTGTTTAAAAGACCTTTCGGAGGAGTCCCAGAAGCTAAAAAAAGACTGACCCGTTACTTGTTTAGAGTTCTCATTTATGTGTTTTTCATGTTAAGGTCATTGAAGCAACTAAACACCTATAGTAAGCCTTTTTACCTTTGGCTGGTTGTCCCAGTTTAGCAAAGCTTTTAATTGAATTTTTTCTTAATTTATTTAATTGCATTTCATTCTATTTTATTTAATTGAGTTGTATTGTACATGACACTTGTGAGACTTGCAGGTTTATAGCCTGGGAGACTTGGATGGAGGGGTTATTACGTTTTTAATGTAAAGCACTTTGAGTTGCATTTTTATGTATAAAAAAATGCCCTATAAATAAAGTTTGATTAATCGATTGATTTATATTGCCCTGAGATTCTCAGCTACACCTCACTTCCTGTTTCCTGTCTGTGATCCTTGGATTTGGACGTCATTACCTGAAAGGACCCCGGATCACATTGATCTAATCTAGCAAAGCTCTGAAATACTGGGATAGATAGTGGGATATTTGCCTTTCTATGCACTTTTCTCTATTAAAACCACTCGTTTAAAACCAGAACACAGTCATCAAAGTCTGAAAGCTTTACATTCTTCACTTTTTGATGCTACTTCCATGCAAGCTGAGTTTGTCCCTGCTGCTGCCATTAAATACACACTTCAAGCTTTTTTAGGTATCAGTTGATGATGATCAGCTACGTTTCCTCTTTAAAAGCTGAGAAAATGAATTTCTTGTTCTCTCATTGTAATCATACCACTCTTTCCTCGTAGATAAATAAAGTGAAACAGCATAATCCAGCACTAGCACTCATTAGAAGTTAAACAACTTTTTCATACCACTGGAACTGCAGTCATCTGTATTTCTGGATCCTCTTCAGGACAATTCTCGGTAAAAGCTGCAGAGGGCACTGCTGCTTGCTTCCCTTTTTTCTGGAGAGGTCTCATATTTTTCCTCAGTTGAAAAGAAAGTCACAACCAGTCAGTAGTGATAATCCTATGGGTGCAGAAATGATAGCTATGTGATAATTGAATGTACTATTAAGGGTTGTTGTGATTATTTGTATTAACTCTAGCCTTATGTTTACTTTAGCTAAACTATTCATACATTTATTATATTCCATAGGTTTATTTCATTACTTATCAGTTTATATGTTTACTGTATTACTTATTATATCAGATATGTTTTGTTTGCTATATTATCCTTAGTTTAGAAATATATGCAGTTAGTATGACATGTGTTAGGCCCTCACAGCCTTTCTGAACTCAGCTTGGAGCAATTAAAAATGATGCACAGCCGCTCCTCAGCCGTTTCACAGGCTGATAAGACCAGACAGGACGACCCATGAGATAAGACAGACCTTGAAAGATGTGCCTCAAAGAGAGGGCCTTTGTTAGAATAAGAACTAGGGAGGATGTTATTCTCATACAGGTACCGATGGAACCCCAGAGGCCGCTGGACGCGCTAAAATACACCCACCCACTTGTAGTGCACCACATACACACACACAGCCACACGTAAGTGCCTCACAGGCACGCACATAGACACTCGTATTATATGTGATATAAAAGAGGTCTTAAGCTAGGCTAAGGCAGGTCTCTGACGGGTTGTGCTGGGAGACTCTGCGCACGTTGGTGCTTCAGAAAATCAGCAGCTAAGACTAACATCAGACCTCCTCTCGAGAGATATGTACCATTTTTCTACTTTTGCCTCAAACAATGAATTGTCAATTGAAATAGCATAATTCTGGTGTTTGTCTCTTTTCTTATAATGCTGAATTAAACCAACATTGCTTCTTCTGATATTTTACAAAGGTACAAAAGCTTCAATGGTGACAGTGGCACCTGATGGAACCCCAAAGAGCACTCGTTTCAGAGTACGTTCGTTGATCTCCCAGGAGTTGTCACCCTCTATGAGACCGTGGGCACAGGGCAGTCGAAGGGGGAATCAAATGCGGAAGATCGTTGTGCCCATGTCCTTCCGTGAGTGCATGAAACACTCGCACACATACATAACTATACATATGCTTCAAGGGCACTGTCTGATATTTGTACATTTATTGCACAGATTGAGTATGAGCTTGCATGTTTTTGGGTTTGTAATGGTAAAGATCCCTCAGGTGGCCTGGCAGGGAGGCCAACATGTAGGTCCGTTAGCACAGGAGACAGATTGGCATCCCAAATATTAACCCAGTGAGGCCTGTATTTCAATGCCTGAACTAGGTGTTCTATTTCAAAGTTTTCATTAATTTTACTTGCTAAAAAAATATTTTAAAAAAAGAGTGTTCTATTGTAAACACAAAAATCATGACTTCCCGTCTTGAGGGGTTGAAGCACAAAAACAAGGTCATGTCTATAAGGGGTTAAAAGAGAGGGGGTAAAGAGCATTGCTTCAATTTTTTATTTTTTTTTTAATTTATTTTTGGTCACACAAAACTGAAAATTGACTAATATTTTATTTTATTTTTTAATCCCAGGGAACGTTTTTCATGCAACATGCTCGCACTGGATTTAGAACCTTGTTTATTGCAACTGTTGCGATTATTTGTATTAACTCTAGCCTTATGTTTACTGTAGTTAAAATATTCATACATTTATTATATTCTATAGGTTTATTGCATTATTTATCAGTTTATATGTTTACTATATTA
>JAVQJG010041884.1:0-11562 GCA_036024015.1 Craterocephalus amniculus | reverse complement strand
TTTCGATATCCTGCCATCTCTGCCGTCACTAATCCCCCCGCTTCTTTTCTTTCTGTCTCTGTAGTTTCTCTCTTGCTTTGAAAGTTTTCCTTTCTCCCCTCTCTTCTTCGGCTTCTGCTAATCCATCTATTTTCTTTGTCTCTCCTAGTCTAAAAATCAGCCTTTTTTCTTTGAGCTTCGGTTCGTCTCTGCCTGTGGATCTTACATAACTGCTGTAAAGGCAAATAAATGAATTGATCACGGCCGTAGTATCAAAGCTGCTTTGTTTTTTCTCAATTTTTTAGACAGTTTTTTGTATTTTGGAGAACATTTTTTTATGAAGTTGAAGCAAACATCACCACTAAAACAAAATAATTTCCATCTGTGTTTGAGTCAGGAGAGCTACTTTATGTATAAAAAGTACATCAGCTGAATTTATATTAAAAAAACAAGCTTGTAATTTAAGATATTTGACTCACAAGGTCTCCCAGCGACAGCAGGGTTACAGCTTGTCAAGCTGGCAGAAAGGCATGCTGGGAGGCTGGGAGGCATGCAGGCCTTATTGATCCACCTGTAGCATCCAGCTGTTTGTTTACCAACAACAAATCAATGTGGCTCTCAGCTGGGGGGGCGCCATGCCTGGCCTCTGATCTGCTCAGAGCTCACACACAGAACACCTTATAGAAAACACAAACACACACAGAGAAGCTGCTATGGCAATGCTGGAGAGCTCACATGGAGTGAGTTTTGTCTTTG
This sequence comes from Craterocephalus amniculus, assembly GCA_036024015.1. Lineage (NCBI taxonomy): Eukaryota > Metazoa > Chordata > Actinopteri > Atheriniformes > Atherinidae > Craterocephalus > Craterocephalus amniculus. Next base: position 10,827 of record JAVQJG010041884.1, on the reverse strand, counting down.
AGCAACTCTTAACTAAAGATTTAGTCTATTTTTGGATATGACATGATGGTTATATAATACAGGTCTTTCAGAATGAATTATTTGTGGGCAGATATGAAATCTTCTTATCTTATTTTACATCTTACTTTTTACAAGCTGAAGTACTTGATCCAAGTTTTGGAGGAGTCTGAGTTACATTAGAAGTAAAAGTTTAGAGGGAGTTTCACATGGCCGAAGAGACCGACGTCCACCTCTGTCTCCTCATTTCTGAATCTACTCACATGCAACAGATCATACCTCAGCTTGCAGACTGCATGCTCCACACATCTGGATTTTACTTTTATTACTTTTATTTTATTAATGCAGAGCTGATGCAGAATGGTGGTAGAATGGAACAATCAGAACAGACTCTGCTTTTTACTTACATTAAAAACTGGACTTTGCTGCTAGAAATGAAAAACCTGTCGACTTAAATGTGATACATAGATGTAAAACTTTCCTCCAGGTCTGCACTACCCAACACGCTGTCTGATTTTAATCCATCTTAAAAAGGGAAATCAGTGTTTCTGCAGAGCTATTTTAGGGTAAAGTTGCCATTTATGATAAAATCCTGATTCCTCTCAGCCTCGCATGGCTGGACTCTCACCTCTGCTACAACCAAAAATATAAAATCAGCCTCGTTCAGACAGAGGCAGAAATGAGCACCAAGCATGACACTGATTTTTAACCAGTGTTACCTCTCAGAGAAAAGACAAGCCATAGCATCTGGGACGTCTCATGCCCACCAAAACTACTGGAATGGCTCACTTTGTCAGCAAGTTGGTGAATAACACATTCCTTTATTATGATTTTATTATATTATATATCATGGGCTAATACCAGACACAAAACATTTACAGGCAGAAGCAGGCAGTTGTTGCTGTGCTTTGATGGACTGTCAGTGAAGCACATTGAACTCAAGGGAAAACAAGAAAGCACAATAAAATTACCATAAAATCAACAACTATCCTCATAATTCAAGTATCCCACAAACTAACACTGTGATGAAAAACTGTGTATTCTAGTTTTGGAACAAAGCGTAAGTGGAGTTGATAGACTTACACTTAAATATCATTTAGACAACTTTCAATTACCACATGAACATTTTTACCTCCAACACAGATGTGATAAGAGAGGAAAACAACGCTTACACCAGCTTAATGTAGAAAGATATATCTTTTATTCCTTACATTCCTGAGCCCGTCATTAACTTCCCAACTTATTTTATGAGGAAGCCGTGTCAGAGTACAGCACCATGTCACACAGAAACAACTGGATATCAGCACCCTGGCTGTTTTAAACAAGCACCATGGCTAATTTTGTCAAAGAAATGTAAGAGGACATTCTTGGAAATGGAGAGCAAAAGAAACAGAAAGATAATAAAAGAATAGATTGGACTGATTTTTACTGACTGCAAAGCTCAGAGTACAGGTAAGTTGCGAGATGACAATTTAGGTGGTGCCTCAAAATCCAAATGACCCAGTTTTTGTTACCAGTACTTAAACACACCATGTATTTTTTAAACTGATGAGTTATAGTGTGTCTGAGTACTGTACTGATCCAAACAGTTTCATATGAGCCAGCTCATAATACATCATCAGAAAACTAGCAGTTTGTAACTAATCTTGACTTCAGTTCAGCCCCCTTCCTGATCACAAGGAAGGTTCCCACCTGCACACTAGCTTATCTTTGCACATGTAATCTGATGCACATTTAATTATCTGTATGCAGAGGAGCCATTTTAAATTACAAAAACAATGACAAAGTAAAAATATGCATGTAGAATATTGATGTTTGTGTAGTGTTTAGTGTGTGCATGTAGAAAGTCATTTTAATGTGTTCACATTTGTTTGATATTTGTTTGTGGATTTGAGCCCGGCTCAGAGCCGGGTTCTGCAGGAGGTATTCCTTTCTGTTAAAGGGGAGTTTTTATTTCACACAGTCACCTCAAGCTTGCTCAGGATGGGGATTCAATCAAAGACAAGATTAAATTTCCTTAGCTAAACTATTTGTTATTAAATAGTTTATATGAATCAATGCATGACAATCAGATTGGCTCAAACTTCCTCTCCATGAAGCGCCGAGATGACATTGTCGTAAATATGCGCTGTACGAATAAAGCTGAATTGAAATTGAATAGTAAATGTGTCTATTTTTCTACGTAGTGTACAGCCCAGTCAGGCCATTGTACCATTGCATCGACAAAACAGAAACAAAGGAGGGAAACTAGACAGAAACGCATGTTTAAGCAGAGAGTTTTCACTATTAACTCTGCATGTTCAGCAGGGTTTTGCTGTTAGACACACAATCAGCTCTGACTTATTTCTACTCAACAACATGTGTCCATAATGTTGTGATCTATGTTTTATCTCATATGTTTTGATCTCTGGAGCCTTTGGAAAGATGCTGGGAAGACTATTAAAATGTTTTCCCAGTTTCCGTAGGTGAAGTTTTCAGACTTACTGCAATCTGCATGTAGATTCTATGTACAATTTTTATGTTTCATATTGCAAATAATGACAAATGATGGCCTTATTCTCTTCAGTGTATTTATTCATTTATTTATTAATGTAACATTTCTGCAGTGAAGTGCCTCCAACACCTAAAACGGCACACTAAGTTTGTGCAAAAGGTGTAGTCTCATGGGTCGTTCCTTTCTTTTCCTTGGCATAAATGCGGTCAGCTGATAGTTGTTTTCCTCCTAATTGTTTCTGTTAATGGTAAAAATGTGGCTTTGCCTCTGTGTTTATTTCCAGGTGACTGACCACAAAGGCACAGTGAGGAGGTGCACAAGGCCGAGTGATGAGGAGGCTGCAGGAGCTCTGCTCAGTGCTACGCTCATCCTCTACGGCACTTACCGCCCACACAAGACCACGCACGGTATGTGAAAGTGTCAAGCAAGCGGAGGTGAGCGCATGCAGGCGAGGCTGCCGTAGAAGTGCGACATATGTGCCGAGCGTACTTCAAAACACAGAAAGCCAAATTAATCCACACCAGTTAATTAAAAAGGGAGAAATAAACAAACTAATTGAGAAGTTGAAAGATGTTTAAAATGTGTTACTCTCATTATATTTAATTTCTCACATTTGTGCTAAAACCTCCAAACCCTGCTCCCCCCACCGCAACCTGCCTGCCCCCAGCCATGATGGCTGAGTCTGTGTGGTCAGAGGAAGTCAGTGCAGTGACCGTAGGGACTGTGATGTGTAATTACAGCGTGACCCCTGGCAGGCCCTCCTCTATGCCACCTCTTCCTCCCCAGGTGCACACGACCCTTCACACACACCTCGTTAGCCACACAGGCACAAAGCCACGGCGATGTCCTCCGTGTCTCTGTTGGGGATTTTAGGGTTGTTAGAATTACTGAGGCATGCTGGGAGAGAGACATTCAACCACATTTTGCTGGTGATCTCTGTCAACGGGAGCTCCCAGCGGTCACGGAGGTCCTGGAAAATCATGGACTTTTGATAGATAGTCAGAGAAAGTCAAGGACCTTAACAAATGTGATGTGAAAGTTGGAAAGCACTTTTTGTTTTACTTCTTTTTTGGTTTACACCCGAATTTTAGCCAAAATGTTGGAGAATGGGCATACAGGAGGTTCATCTTTTCAGCAGTGTAAATGTAGTTTAGCTGATAGATGGAAACCTGAAAAGTAATGGAAAAGTGATGGAATTTCACCCGAGGGCCACAGTGGGAACCTCCCCTCAGTGTGTGCGAGTGTGTGTGTGTGTGTTCTGCTCTGTTGCTCCCTCTTCTCTTTCCGTCAAGATGCTGATCTCTCTGTTGAGAAATCAATGGCTGCCCCCCCTCCTCCTCTCCTTCTCTCTCCATCCATCCATGTATCCCTCCCCATGTGCCTGGATCTAACCCAAGTTCAAGCTGTTAGTCAATCTGCTGTCCACACACACACAAACACACACTCACACATATATATGTATAACTCATTCACAGGTTCTCACTGCTGTTCCTCCCCAGTGATATTATTCAGTAGTAGTTTGCCACACTGAGCCCTGAACATCACATCAAAACCTTGCGATTATAATTCCTTGACGAGTATAAAATATATCTAAAAGCATTTTTATATTATATCTCATGAATATGAAAGGAATTGTGTGCATGCTGAATACTAACTTAAGCTAGCAGGCAATTTGCTTAAATGTAGCCTACAACTAAAACTAGCAGGCTATTAGCTTAAATATTAAAAAATAAAGCTAGCAGTCTATTAGCTTACATATAAAAATAAAGCTAGCAGGATATTAGCTTAAATATAAAAATAAAGCTAGCAGGATATTAGCTTTAATATAAAAATAAAGCTAGCAGGATATTAGCTTAACTACAACTGAAGCCATCAGCTTATCAATTTAGTGTAGTTGAAGTAATTAAAGAAACAGTAAATAATCAAATCCATATTTAAGTAGTAATGGTTAGAGGTGTGTTTAGAGTGTTTTCCCCTGTGTTAGTTGTTTCACTGTTCATCTTGTGATATGCTAAGCTAGCAGCTTCATATTTAGCAATCAGATAAAAATAGTACAAGAAAGGGAAAACCTGGGTTTCACAAAATATTTAATAACAAATTTTCATCTTCTTTATGAGATAAAAGCATCCATGTTTGTTAATAAATATGAAAAATAATTGTATGAAATAGTTATTATGAGATATAATTTGAAGTTATTTTGTACATGATTAGTACATGAACAACCGATCTTCATTCTGGTGAAACATAGTGAAACAAATGCAGCTTAATTCACTGTGTGACTGGAAGTAACTGTAAAACTAAATGAAATATGTGGTGAGGAAAATAATTAACTCATTTTATTTAACTGTGCAGCATCTAATCTTGTCTCCACAGCTGTTTATGTGCTGTGACAACCATCTCTCCAGAGAAAGGCTGTATTCATCATATTAGATCCTGGATGCAGGAATATGTTCTTTTTCCATCACAAAAGCTTTTTTACAGGTTTATAAAAAAACACTTTTATTTCAAATGTTTTGCATTTGTCTCGCATATGATACAACAGAGTCAGGGCTTTGTTGTATCATATATAAAAATACATAGCCCATACGGATTAAGCTGTTTTAAACTTAGGCTACTCTTGGTTTTTTTACCTTTTATACTGACATTATAGGCTACAACTTCCAGAGCCTACATTGGGATCCTTCCTGCTCATTAACAAAACACCAGATGCCCTTAAATCATTAAATCAGATTTATTATCAAATAGTTTTAGATTCTCAGGCTATTCTGTCACAGCCCAGTTGTAATACCATGCCACGGTAAAGAAGCAGTCCTCTAAATATGCTCCATGTCTGTTGCAGCCATTATCCCGGCGAACTTCACACTAGATGTGTATGATGAAGTCACAGCTCCAGCATCCAGCTGTGTTCTCGTGTGTGTTTGTCAGTCTTTTTCTGAGTGTGCTTGCCTCCATGTGTGTTTGCTTGGTGACTGTGCAGCTTGTGAAGGTAAATTGCTGTGATTATGTGGCAGTAATTGAACAGGGACGGTGTGTTTAATTGAGTTGTTGTTTCCTGATGTTTCTCTTTACTAGCAGGAGGCACCATGCTGACAGGTGCCTTGTCTCGCCTCGCTAAGATGAGAGTGTTATTTTATTCTTTTTCTATACCATAGGCTTTGTTGTGTCCTCTTTAGCTGTATCTGTGTTTGTTTGGCTCAGTGGGACTTATTCCAGCAAGCAGAAGAAAGCGATGGCTCTCAGAGCTCTTATGAAAATATTTTTTAAAAGGATTTATAGTTTTTAATGCATGCACCTGCCTGTGTTTATGTGTATGTAGGTATGCAGGCTTTGTTTTGTTTCATGCGTAAGTGTTGGCTAGTGCATGCTCCACTTTATGTTTGTTTGTGTGTATATGTGTTTTATAAGTAATTGTGTGTACAAGTAGTTCTATCTGATCTGCCTCCTGGGCTCTATGGCCCAAATCAAATGGTAGGAAACATCAATTTCACCATTTCGTTTCCTCCTTCGCCTCCCCCTTCCTCTCCTCCTATCTCCTTGTAGAATTATCCCCTCTCCTTCCCATCCTCCCCTCCAGCTCCTCTCCTCCCCTTCTCAGTCTCTCTCTCTCTCTCTCTCTGCGGAGGTGTGATTACGTTCCTCCTCTGAGCACCAGTGATCTGAGGGCTCAGTGTGTGTGTGTATGTGTGCGTTTGGTTGGTGATCTGAGCAGCTTGGCGCTGGGTATTGTGCGGCCCAATTCATGGACGATGTCTCCAGATGAATGCCCCCATTCACAATTACAGCCTCTCCATTAGCTGCAGCCCTCACTGCCTTGTTGTTGTCTTTTCTTCCTCTCTGCAAGGGGAAAAAAAAGCAATTAAAGCAGGACAAAAACAAGATAGAGGAACACAAGCAGTGTACCTGGAAATAATTTTTAAAAAAGCATAGGGATGTAGGAGTAAGTGAATGTGTGCAGTATTTCTGTTTTGTTTTCAAGAAAAACTTCCTGGATTTATTTGTACATGAACTGAAGAGACTATAATTCTCACCTTAGTGATGTATTGGAAGTGTACCTGTTGTATAGTTTCACCCTTAAAGAGAGGAAATTAAGCAAACTAAAAATAATGAAGAGTAAATGCTGTTTCTTTCTCAGGCAGGACTAGTTTAGGATTAAAACTCAGGATTAAGGTCAAACTTTATGTGCACACAAGCAACATGAGCTCCAGTTCCAAACAATCTTTGCAGACTGTGTGAGTTTTCTTAACTTTGATGAAGAATCCTTGTTAATATAATTTTTTTTACGTCCCTTTATTTATTAATCTACAATCTATGAATTTCTTTATTTTTGTATCTTTTGAATTGTCCCATCTCACAATAAAATAATTTCTAACTCAAATAAGCCAACTTTATTCATAAAGCTCTTTAAAAACTGTATCTGACCACTTAGTGTTAAACGTAGGAACAAATTGTCTTAGAAATAAATATAAATGTATAAAATATCTACAAATAAAAATGACAGTTCAATTCAGTCCGAACAAATCCTCATTAGGCCAATTGTACCGTGTTTATATAAGCCAATTTCATAAATTAAATACACTACTGGCTAAAAGAAAAAAGTTGCCACCTGGATTAAACCAAGCAAATAGGAACCATCCTTCTAATTACTGTATGGATGATAATCTTTCAGCTGCAACAATTATTAAAGCCCCAGCTGATACAATGAGTAGCTTCTCATTTATTAAACAACCAGGCGAAAAGACACATTCTGGGGTTGTGGAAAAGATGTCAGTCTGCTTAAAAACTGAAGGATAGTGAGGAATAAATTCGATGAAGAAAAAAATCAAGCAACAGTGGAGCTCAAGGTTGTGTTTAATAAGTAAAAGTAGTAGGAGTGATGGAGAAGGTCATGTGGTCTGAAGAGTCCAGACTGATCCTGTTCCAGACTGATGGAGCATCAGAGTAAGAAGAGAGGAGGATGAAGTGATGCAGCCTTCATGACTGGTGACTACTGAACGAGCCTGTGGGGTCAGTCTATGATCTGGGGTTTGTAAGGTCTGGGTTCGGGTCTGGGGTCAGGTCTGGGTTCAGCAGCATGATTTGTGTCTTGAGAATGAGGTCAGCTGACCAGCTGATTATGGTGAACGATCAGGTTATTCCATCTTCTCTGATGTCTCGGACATATTAAAAGAAAACATTTTAAGGACTCATTCGGCTTAGATTGTGAAAGAGTGGTTTAGAAAACATGAGTCATCGTTTTCACACATAATAGAGTCCAGCCCTGAACTCCACTGAAACTCATTGGTTCGTACAGGAAAAGGCTTTGCATAGTGCGTGGACTCTCCATCATCAGAACAAGATCTTGGTGAAAAATCAATGTCACGCTGGATGAAAATAAATCTTGTGACACTGCAGAAGTTTCTAGAAACAATAACACAGCAAATGCTGCTATAATCAAAACCTAATCACCTACGTCCTTTTAGACTGAGACTTCTTTCATATATTATAAAATATAAAATTATGGAGAAAGTCCAAAGTTGGCGATGTGAATCCTGCACTGAGAAGGTGAACCTTGCCACTAATAGTGAGAACTACCATAAAAAGGAGAAACTGTTCCTGAAAATCTCATCCAGCAGTTCAAACGTTATTCTGTGGAGGGAAAAGTGGACCAGAAGGGATCAAACTGTGGGATGAGCCGTGGGGTCACACTGTGAACTAATCCAGGTCACTAATCCATCACAAAGCTAACTAACAGAAACAGACTGTTCACTGGCAGCTTATCAGGTTGAAGCCCAGGGCTTGACGCTGTGAGGCACAAGAGCTCATCACTGCACCAGATGCAGCGTGCACAACGTAAAAACAGGATTTCAAGTCATGAATATCTTAAGGGCTGTAACTTTTAGTGTTGCATAAAATGTTTCAAACTTGTGCACATGTAAGTTTCAGGTGATTGAAAGAACATTTCAAGGGTGCACCAAATGAAACTCGTGCTTTGAAGCACATCTTCTGTTTACTTGCTGAAAAAATGCGGTAGCATTATTGGAATAAACAGTCAATACTTACACAATACAGTCATACAGCAGAGCTGATGTTACCAATGACCGCATCAGAAATATGCATTTAGACAGCCAAGATGTCATACATGAATGACTACGGGACTAATCCCGTCAGCTTGCAGGGTGGGACTTGTCATGGCTGCTGATTAGAAAAAAGGTTTATCTAACCATGTTATTGATAATTGATATGCATCCCACGTTTTGGAGAGCGATGCAAAAATGATATCAAGCTGTAGGGGACCCTGTATAATTCGCTCTTCATCCTCTTCACAAGAACTGATTTCGAACATATATGGCTGCATACAGTAAGTATAATATTACAACTTTAAGATATTTAAGCTAGGTTTACAATATTTGGAAGGAAGCAGCATATTTATGAAGAGTGGCCAAACATTAAATCCATTTAAAGGCTCAATGCAATTAATTTAGATAATGACTATGTTTGAATCTTTAGATATATCCGGAGATGTGTGCACTGGCATATTTTGTTTTAACTGCATGCATCCTTTTTATTTCTTTTTCAGAGCGGCCCCTGCAGAGCATTGTGTCCATGGGGTCACGCCACCCAGTCCCTCACGGCGGCTTGTACCAGAGAGACCACTCCCCCCCTCTGGATCTCATTCGCTGGGTCTACCAAATGGAAAGAGACAGGAAAGTTCGAGCGGCTGACATCACCGTCCCAGCTAAACGCAAGGTACGGTGCTGAACACCGAGCGGGAACACACACATTTCACACATCATACACAAGCACATGCACACTGTGATTTACTATACCAATAAATCACTGGTGCCGCCTAATTTCCTATGGATTTCAATTTCCCCCTGGACATATCTGCATTGATCAACTTCAGGTGTGAGGATGTGCCAGGCGTCGCTCACTGTGACACTGAGGAATGGCTCCCAGACCTCTGCCATACATCTGCGTGTGTGTGTGCGTGAGGGTACGGCGGTGAGATTTGTGCGCATGCAGCGTTTTCCGTTCACTCGTCACTGTCGAGGCTTTAGGATACAAATCCTCCAGTCTGAGTAATAACATCTGAAAATGTCAGAATCATAGAGGCAGAGATAGGGATCAGACGGGGGAATCAGGTCCTCACATATTGTTATTCTGATCATATCTGCTCATGCATTGAGCCATAATGAGAAGCGATCAAACATCAGTCTGTGTGCTCCGACAATTGTTACAGCAAAGAAACGACCAGGTTGAAACCTTCAGGAATTTAAGAATATTTGGTTAATCATCCCTGATCTGAGAATGTTGGCTCAGCATCATCCTCCTGCAGTCGCTGGAGTCTCTCCTCTCTGTGTTACGCTGCATTACGAGGCCAATCCCAGCGTTGACCAGAGTCAGCTGCTGGGCAGCAGGTAGCTGTGTGTGTGTGCGTCCCTGGATGATGCGTCTTTGCCGCGGCGTAGATGAGTTCTGAGCCGGTGTTAGGAGGCAACGACGAGGTCTGACAACGTCTTTACCCCAAGTTCCTCCCCTACAGGCAGATCCGAATGGATTGTACAGGCAAGGAGGAGAAATAAATTGGAGAAAAGCATAAATCGATGCTTGGCGGAGAGGCAAACAGACCTTCCAACCCCAGGTCCAGACACGCACACACACATATGCACACAGACACTCACACACACATATGCACACAGACACGCACACACGATCCACAGCATGGCTTTTCTTTTTTTCCTTGGGCTGTATTGGATTGGTATGCAGAGCCGAGGAGAGACCACTCAGAAAAAAGACTTGGCCTACAAATGATGTCCTTTGTTTGATCCATTAGGTTTGGGGGTGGGGGGCGGGGGTGTTGGGGGGGGCAGTCTCTGTGAGCTTCTCCCTCTCACCAACATCTCATCTAAAAGAAGATAGAGATGGGATCCAGGAAAAGCTTCTTGTCACCTGTTTCTGTACTGCCATGACATTAAAACCCCTGCTTATTTTGACAGCTGTCATTTACCTAAATGCTTTTTCTGTACAGCTGCTCCTCACCTACGTTACAAACATCCTTCTGAGACTGAGTCTGAGGTGGTCACCCAGCCTTCAGACCATATTTGAATCTGACAGGATCAAATGATCTGCAACAGGACGCACTCTGAGTTCAGTCTGACCATTTCCCTGAAATTCAGGGATTAAGATTTTTTATTCTATTTTCAAGTTTCCATCCATCCATCCATTTTCTGAACCGCTTAATCCAATTGGGTCGCGGGTGTGCTGGAGCCTATCCCAGCTATCAACGGGCGAAAGGCGGGGTACACCCTGGACAGGTCGCAAAAAAAAAAGTGTCCGAATGTTAAAAAACTTGTTTT
>JAVQJG010041865.1:0-16719 GCA_036024015.1 Craterocephalus amniculus | reverse complement strand
ATGGTACTATCTGACCAGCAAACAGAGTTTTCTTGGGTCAAGTAGTTCTTGATAAATTTCTTGGGTTGTTGGATATTTTTGTGCTCAGTTGTTTGTTCTCCTTCGTCTCAGGTTTTTTTTCCCCAGTGTCGACCATTTTTCTGTGGATTCCTTGCCTCATGCAAAGCCATCTCCAGCTTCTCACCTGCCTGCCCGCTCCTCAACTACTGACCAGCCCGTACAAATGCTCGGAACAACTACTGGTATCACCTACCTCCAAGACTGGACCCCTTCCTGGATCTCAGTAAGCCCACTTTGGCAGCTTCCCCAAATTTGGTTCTTGATTCCTACTAACCCACCTCTCCTTTCAGACGAAATCCAAACTGGACACCTATGAACAGCCACTAGATGCACTATTTTTTTGTGTAAATAAACCTTCTTACTCACTTAGATCGTGTGTGATTCTGCATGTGGGTCAGGAAACTACCTCCCATTATGACAATGATAGTCTGTCAGCGTTAGAGTGTGTATGGTTTGGGTGAGGCAGGAGTATCTGGTTTGAACAATAAAGGGTGTGGAAACACACGATCCACGTGTATGACACAGCTGCCTCTTTCAGCTCAGATCCACCTGCTCTAAACAACCATAAACAGGGTTACAATACAACACAGAACCATGCAGTATAACATGTGCAGTGTAACATCTGTGTAGTATTTTACAAACACAAAGGTCCAGATGCTTTTTTTTCCGTTTGTATTTTATTCATTGTTACTTTTCTGCATATGACAGAACAAGACACAGACAGGATATACAGGTTTATCCAAGTGCACAAAGAGATTTAAAGAAGTTGTCTGAAATAAAATTATGCATGAGAGTCAAAGATGACTGCAGATGATTTAAGTGTTATTGAATTCTCTTTTTTTTCTGTTTTTTTTTCCCCCCACACACACTAGTATTAATTGCATTTTCTATGACATGATTAAACTTTCTCTGCTTCTTGGTGGTCTTCATAACTAGTAGATCGCCAGACACATCCACTGTAAGAGAAGACAAAATTATAGAATAAGCTGTTAAAATAAGAAACACCTCCAGTCATGCAGCTTTTGTTGTGTTCTCTGTCACCTGTTGCATGTCCAGCTCAATCTTCCCCGAGTCCTCTCTTTCCAGAGCCTTGAATATTTCTGGAGAGACAAAGAAGAGGTTTTACCTGTGTAAATAGTGTGTACAGAAGTATGTGTGGAATACAGACCTATATCAGATATCTGCATGTAATATTAGTGTGTTTGCAAACACTTACTGAAGAGCATCTCCAGTTTAATCAGACAGCTCACAAAGCTGTCAAAGTCAATGGCGCACTCAGCATCAGCGTAACGATTGACTATAGCCTGCAGCACAGCGCTGTTGACATGAAAACCTGTGGAGGGAAAACCGCCAACCTTTACTTTAATTTCCCGTTAGCTTGTCTGGGTAAGTTTCATAAATGATAATCTGGACGTTTAGTTTTAAGGCAGCAGGTGTTAGCAGGCTGGTAAGTCTATCAGTCATTGTCTTTCATGCTTTGTTTCTTTCGCAAAGTGAGCATGCGTGGATTAAAAACGCAGGGCAGAAGTCCCCAAACTGGCTTTTCTGGTTCTTTGGAAAGTGCCTTTGCACCCACGCGTACAAACACACACGTCAGCTGAGCCAACAGCCTGTTTGTTTGTGCCGGACTTGGCTCGACACAACACACACTGAATAAAGAAGCAGCGACTGAGTTTTTGCACGTGAAATTTTAATATTTGCTCTGTGAAGATGGTTATCAGAAGTTGAGGCAATAAAATATGCAAATGACCTAGTTTTTTTTAAAAAACAAAACATGTCAATATCAAGGCATTGAATACTGTGGCTGTTTGCTACCTGCTTCAGTGGCAGCGCCTCTTATCTCATGGGAGCTCATCGTGCCAGAGTTGTCAGTGTCGTGCTTCTTGAAGATCTCCTGCGCATGACCGACATATCCAATGGTTGTATTAACAAATACAGCTGCAATAGATGCAAAGCCAGCGATAATTTCAAATAATACAAATCAAATCTTACCAGGTACTTCTGGATTTTGGTCCAAAGCAAGTGGAACTCCATCAGTCCCAACTTGACACTTTCATCTTTCTAAAGAATGTTAAGGTTTATTAACCATCTATACTGAAATATCAGCAGAGACTTACAAAATCTGTTTGAGTTTTTTCATCTTTAAAAGAGGATACATCCAGCAGACTGACGATAAGGCGACATGTGTCAAGACTGAATCCGTCTGTCTTGATGTCAGACCCTGAAAGAAACACTTGTTTGAAACAGCACCAAAAACACCAAAAAATAGATTTTATCTACAAATGAATCTGTCTTCTTTCACTTACGGTGAGAAACAATGTTGTTCAAAATTCTGACCAGTTCAAAGACGGATACTTCCATGTCCTGTTTAGAAAGATTTAATTATTAAAGGAGTTTTAAATATCTGATGTGGTTGAAGAGACTTTGTTCCTCAACCTACATCACCGGAGATCTGCTTGAAGATTTTCTTGAAATGAGGATCCACATCACTTTCAGATATCTCCTCCTGTGAGAGAACGACACCAGAAAGTCAGACATTTAGAAAGAGGAATAATAACTGATGGTAATTAAAGGCGACACATTTATTAGACAAGGCAGACATGAATGCCTGACAGGCCAATTTATGTCCACATGAGGAGTTGATCTTTCAGTGGACCTTCTTACCTCCTCTATCTGAGCATCAATCTTTTGCATTAGTGGACTAAAAAAAAAGAAAGAAAAGCTCAGCTTGAGCACACAGTGCATGAAAATACATAATCAACTATATTTGTGTGTTAGGAGTATTGGTAATAAGGAGTCACTATATATGGCTGTGATCTGAGGTCTGTTTGTTTGTGTCAGGCAAATACCTGGTGTCAGCTTTTTTCTCAGAGAAGACCCTGAGAATGAAACTGCCGTTCTTGTGAGGCTGAAAGGTTGAAGGGATTATGGCGTATTCTCCAGGAGGGAGTTTGAAGCGGTCACACACTTCACGCATGTTGATGAAAGTGCTGCTCATGGCCACGGCTCTCTGACGCAGCAGGACGTCAGGGCCGAGGTGAACGTTGCTGCGGCCTTTGTACTAAAGAAAAACGGAGTTAAATTACCTGACTAATGCAGACACTCACAATATCAGATTGTGATATCAGTTTGTTTTTAAAATTTCACTTTGAACTGGTGAAAGATCTTTAAAAAGTTACAAACCTCATCTGGGACCTGTAAAAAAAAATCATCACTGTTATTTTATTTATTTTAAATAAATAAATAAATCAACGCTTTAATGAAAATCCGATCACTCTGTGACACCTTATAAATGGCAAAGCCAATGGTTTCCAGGTTGCGGTTAAGCCTCCTCTGCTGTCTTCCATCTTTTTGCATCAGCCCCACAAGAAAGGTGCATCCGTCCTCTCCATCTAGAGGATCATCATCCACGTCATCCAGACGCACCACAAACTGAGGGTTGGATGAAAATGTGGCTGGAACAGACAGGGAAGTATAATCTTTTAGACGAGAGAGCAGACTCTTGCTCAGACATGCAGGACTTGTGGTTGCCATCTTACCTGCATGATTGCGACAGCCGCCAGCTGTGGAGCCCACCCGCCACATCCCTTCAAACTGGTAGCTGTTCCAGTGGCCTACTTCGTCACTTGTGAGTGTGTCTGGGGTCAAGTTACAGATCTCCAGCTTGGAGAAATGCCGGATGAAATCTGAATAGGACATCCTGAGAAGAGGAGCATATTTTCTGATCCCCTTTTCTTGGCATGCAGCTGATCCTCAACAAGATATTTGGGTGATTTAGAGACGAAGCTGTTGACTTACCAGAACTCCCCATCTTCAGCCACATTGTTCAGCTTTGATTTCTCATCTTTACTGATGTAGTTCCATTCACTGGATCTGTTTTGGAAAATTCAAGGTTTTAAAAATTAGCAGTAAATGGGTGACAGGTACAGATTATGAACATTTACCCATCACTCCAAGGCCCTGTCCACTCCACTGCACCCCACGGGTTCCTGATTCGAACCAGCTGAACTTGCCTGCCTTGGAAACTTACCTAGAAGTAGAAACACAATTTTGTCATGGCAATTATTATACGTGATAAAAACAGAAAAAATACAGATCTGAATATTCCCAAACCTCTTCAGCACCAGTAACAGAGTATGCATGCCCTTTTACAAGCTTTAGAGACGTGACTGCCTCTGACTCATGGGCACTGGTGATCTGAAATCATCAAAAATAAACATCTTAATCAGATACCACCATTATTTTTCATACAGTACGATAATAAGCCCTACATCAATAGAGCAGCCCAGCAGTGATCCCAGGCTCAGGGCTTTCTGGATGATTTGGAAGAGATGTGCTGGAGCCTTGTCTAGGGTGTAGATTTCTGCAATTCCTCCTGTGAAATCTTCAAAACCCTCGATTGTGTTTCCTCCTGACAGGGCCTCATATGAGCCATTCACCCTATAGTACACACAGGGATGGGAATCCATTCACCACCAACACATTTACACGATGGTAAAGTCTTGCTGACACATGATTTAAAGAAAAAGATGAAATCCATACTTAGCGTAAGCCTTCTCCAGCAAAGCGCTCCAAAACTCGGAGCTCTCTTTGGAGTGGACAAACAGCAGCTTTCCATCTCTGGTGGGTAAACGGTCATCAATGACCACATGTACCCATTCACCGTACTGCCAGAACTGAGAGGAAACAGCAGACTCACACATTCAGATCACGACTCATCAGTTTATCCATCGTGTGCAGCTTCGATAGCGTATGCTGTATTACATGCACCATTATGTACAAAAATCACTATCATAGATTTTTATCTGCTGGAGGGTTAACAGGAACTCTTGTAGGATTGTTTGTGAGTAAAATTAATCTACTTTAGCATTTTATAATTGTACTACTCAGCGGGAAATAGTAAGCAAAAAGCTGACTGAAGGATCAGTATTACTGTTGAGATAAAAAAGGATTTTTTTCTGACCTGAAAGTGAAAAATTCCAGCATAATCTTCAGTGAAACTCTGACCAGGGGGTACCACTCGAGCCAGGATCCTTTGGTCAAGAGTGAGAGAGGCTATGGCAGCCAGAAGCCAGCAGTCGCCTGATGTGCAAAGGAAGATAACAGTAAATGGCTAAATGTTTTGAGTTTGGCAATGTGTGCTCACCAAAGACAGCACAGGACAATAAACAGCAGGTAGCAAATATTTGCATTATAGAAGTTTTCTCAGAATACCTAGAGCTCCTTGGCAAATGTCTGTCCTTGTGGCCCCATCTTCAATGAACTTTGGATCTGAACACAGCTCCTAAGAGGATGCAAAATTAAATGAAAAACAAATTCAATTTTGAAGGAGTTTTTTTTAACATAAAAATGACATAGCTGTTAAAAAAAAGTGTAAAACAGCCTTTTCAGTAGCTTCTTACTGTTGGCCTCTTCCAAACAATGTCCCTGGTCTTGGATGAGTATGGTCCCAGCTCATTGTAGCCCAGTGACTTGCGCTCTGCTGGAAAGATGTCATCCTCGAACAGGCGTCCGCTCTTCAGACACTGCTTCTTCAGACTCTCATAATCCTGCTGCTGAAACTTCACCGCCTTCTCGTTGGTGCCAATGCCTTCCTCCCTCTTCTGCTGATGAGCAAATCGATCTGCTGTAGAAGTCATCCTCACGTTCCCGTATGTAGACTCCCCGGGCTTTCCTCTTTGTTTGGCTGACTTGTGAGATGATCTTGCCCCAGATGAACATAAACAAGATTCGTCCTTGTCTCAACTGCTTTATAGTAGCCTCTGGGGATTGGAAACCAGGGTCAGATAACAGACAGGGAGGAGCCTCTGATGGCCAGGTGAGCATACATCTGCAACCTATGCAAAACCGTAGGATGGCTGTGACCACAACTGAACACAAACAGGGACACGCCTAAAGGTAACCACAGTGAAGGCACCATCGCCTTCCTTTTGAAGGGATGTGTGCGGAGAGGAGCTTTTTGTTGTTGATTTTTGCTCACACTTTAAAACAATTGTGTGATTTACAATCGTATACATCATCTATAAAACTCTAAGTAAAGTAAAAACAACAGAAGGATTTCCCCCTTTCCACAGGAGAGTAGTTGTAAAGGATTACATGTAATAAACAGCTTAGAGTTATGAAAGGCCTCGTTAAAGCTCATATAATGAGACAACAGATTAATTAGGTACAAATACGAGTGGTAAGGTAAAGGCATTTCGACAAATAGCCCGCAGCATCCACGCACCCACCCAAGTGTAGTGTTACATCCTTATCCTCCTCTTACATCCTCTATACTGAATGCAGCAAAGCCAAGCCTTAAACAAACAGCTTTCAGAGTCAGTTTGAGCAGGAGCTACGCTGATCTGTTGATACAATGTGTGGTTAATATTAGCTTGATTAAGTGTGTGCCAGAGGTAGTTCTTAATTAAACCAAATGCTTTATTTGGAATAAAGCTTCAAAAAGATTTTGAAACAAAGCTGAGAAATGCCGGGGTGGTGTTTAGCTCAACTGGGACGGTAGCTGCTTCATCATCAAAGACTATAGCCCAGGTTTGAGGAGTGGGGCCTTTAGCTGAATGCCATGCCCTTTCTTGTTTATCATAAAAAAATGCAGAGAAATCCATTCGTTAACCAAAAGCTTCTGTAGTTAAGTTATGTCTGAGGCGAAGGTTCAAGTCCCATAACAACCTAATGAGGACAGCTTCTTTCTTTCTTAGACATATAGTTAAGACACCTGAAAAGGTCGCTAAGCTGGCGTAGGGGTGTGTCATAAACCACTGAATAATATGTGTCTTGTGGTAAATGCAACATGACGAATGAACTCTAATGAAACATGCAGTCTTGCAGCATCAGATTCAAAATAGTTTCTATCATGTTCATCTGACTTTGATCATTGTGATCGTTCAAGCATTCACAATTTCCTTATTCTGTTTCCCTCTGTGTGATTTTATAATGCATGTGAAAGATCCACAAAGTAACAACGACCAAAGGAAAGGGACTTTGCCTTCTTCATCAATCAGTTATCTCATTGGAGGAGTCAGGGCTTTTAGGAATTCAGCTCATGTGTGTCCAAACAAAGAAAGAGGGAGATAAGAAGTGTGGAGAAAAAAAGAAAAAACATTGTATTTTGCATATTAAATCATAGTCTCTTCTAGCTGTTTTCCAAAATAGACATAAATATTTAATTGGTTTAACATGGACCTAACTCGTTTTTTCTGGACACCATCTGCTACGATTCAGTAACTGACCAGCATGAAAGGTCACAAAGTACATTTTAATGAAGCCCAGGAAAATTAAACCGTCCTATCTTCTTATAGAAGTTATTGTCTGCATTGATAGACTAAATGACTCTGCAAATAATCAATCAATCTGTTTTTTATTCACCATATACCTAGAAATATAATAGACATCGATTGTAAAAGTAAAAGCTAATGTTGGCGAGTACAAGTCTGCTTTAGAATATTAAATTACATATCAGCAGCTATTAAATATAGATGTAGGTCAGAACTTTTCTTTCTTTGATTCTTTTAAGTAAAACTCCTTGTCAAGAATATAGTTTTTCTTGTCTCTCAGCTTTAAAAGCAAAAAAGGACAAACATGTATAATTAGTTACATTTTTGCCACAAGGAGGCATTGCAGCAATCTTGAATCAGCAAAAAGCCAAAGGAGCTGGTAATGACTGCTGTAAATGACCCATTATTATCATTTCATGTTGACTTAATAAAAACAAAATTCAAGGCAGCTGCAAAGACCCTAAAATATGATCCTGCATTTCTACAAGGAGTTGCAGTTTGTTAATTACTTTAGTCAAACTCCCTGAATTCTTCAGAGTGAATTAGATCAAATGTTTACCAGCTGATTTCCATTAAAACTTCAAATAAAAAAGGGGATTAATTCAATAGATGAAATTTCAAATCATCAACACTGAACTAAATTCAGCAGAAAATGTGTTCATAAACATGACAAAATATTCCCATAGTCCTATAAAGGTCTAAAAGTCATAGATATTTAATATTTATTGATTTTATTTTGTCTTATTTTGCGCCTTAATCTGTAAAGCAGATGGATCAATGCCGATTTACAAGAATGTCAATGTTAAAATTAAACTAAACTCAAATTTTTTTAAAGCCAAATTGGGTCTCATTCTCTACTTTACTCAGTCAGCTTGTTCATTAAATTTCAGGCAAGCATTTAATTTTCCATTGATGAAACTTTTGCCTTGTAAAAACGACTGGATAATAACCCATAAAAAGGACAAAGCAGCTGTTTTAGGTAAAATGTGTTCGTTTAGGTTTCTGCCTGATCTGAGATGGCTGGCACTGGCAGCCTCTAATAAGTTTCTGATAAAGTACTTTCCCTGTTCTGTAAAGTCCACAGATTTGTTACTCAAGTCTTATTTTATTTTGCATTGTCAGAAAGGTTTACAAGATATAGAGCACCTACGCAAATGTAACTAATCAGTTTAACTCTGAACAGGCCAACAAATTTATTTTTTTTTATCAAACACATGTTTACATTTGAAAACTGTAGATGTTAAAAAAAAACACTATGAAGGTGAGGTACAGAAAGTGAGGATGTCTGCTGAGTAAAATTCTGTCTCCGTCTATATTATTTCTTTTTCAGCACCTAACCAAACAGGAGTGCATCACATGACAGATGATGGGAAATAAAACGCTGCAAAGGTTAAAGGGGAAACATACAATCTGTTGGGAGTGTGTTTAGTGTTACTTGTTAGTACCAAGACAAAAACTCTTAGAAAAACAACTTTGGCACTGAAATTTTTTTTGCAATGAATGTTTGATTTTCTTCAACAACACTTATATTCCACAAAAAGTACGTAATATATCAGTACATGCACACTTTATGAGCTAACCGCTATGTTATTAGCTGGGTTCTGGCGCCTCTAGTGGCAAGCAGAGACGATGCAGTGCTGCTGGCCCCTCCCCTGTAGGGACAGCTCTTTGCTTTACAGTAAAAGAGGGCTGAACCCAGCGTCCCAATCGGTCCCAACCCAACTGTCCCCTCGAAACCGATTTACAGATTGACACGGTGATTCCCATTGATTCATACAGTGAGAGCTGCGCGTGGCCTTCCCAGCAGTGGTGAGTGGGATGCCTTTGTCTTTTTATATGAATGAATGTCTTAATCTTTTCAGACTGAGGTTAACGGTAATGCAGGCCAGCAAACGGTTTGTCCGATTTAATCTGATGCACGCTGCAGCGCTAATAATAGTAAACACAGTTATAAAGGGAAGCTCTCTGGATTTAATTCAGCCGTTTTGTTTTGTTTTTATTTGTAAAAGTGAGCGCAGTTGTGATCCTCTGTGGTCAGAAATCTTTTACCCCTGGTCGGTGCGCTTTAAGACGGGCCTGCATGTACTTTTGAACAGGTGCTGTAAACAGTTTGGGCTTATGCTGCATGCCAGACAGGCTGGGACCTCTGATTGCAACACGAACCAGAATCCACCGAGGAAATCACATTATGGCCCAACATTTTAGAGCAGTGCAGCTTAGTGAGTGCTGGGTCCTCCTGTAACCTGACAGGTCATCGTTTTTAGGGCGTTTGTGAGTTTAAAGTCCTTTGGTTGACATCATCTCTACAGCAAAGATCAGCTTTTCTTCCTCCTTTGGTGTAAAACAGAGATACCCTGTAGATCAGAAGCTGCACTCCTCCTGTTGTTTTAAACCGTGCAGCGGGGCATTCCTGTATACACTGCACAGGCATGTGGGGCCTCAAGGGGCTGGCCCCTTTTTAAACAATGTCCTTGCCTCTATCAAGAGCCTAGCACATTTTGCACTTCAGCATTATCATTGTCCTCGTGTATTTCCTGCTTCCTCACCACTGTAGCCCATCCAGGCTTTCTCTTTTTCTCTTCTTTCTATCTGGACTGGTTGCCAAACTGGGCTCATTAAGATTCCTGGTGTGTGCAGCAGAGCTGCATAATGGCCCAGCATGGGATGGGACCCTTTTTATTTTTTACAGTCTATGGATGGGACAGATTTTTTAAAGTTACAGCTATTTTCTTGGGGTTGTTTTAACTTGATGGAAAGTTTTAAAACTCTGTATAGTGGGGAAAAAAGCAGCTGAGGAGGATCCAATCTTCTTAGAAAGATAAAAGTACATCATCATCATAAGAGGCATAACATCGGTGAATGACCTCTTTTTCTTCCTATTGTCTTCTTTTTCTCTTTCTTTCAGTCTCATTCTTCCGCTCAGCCTGCATCCATACAGACAAGGTATCATGTTTCTAACTTCTTAGGCTATTCTCCGGGTTTACAGTGTTTAAGGTGTTGATTTTTCTCTATAATCACCCTTCCTCTGGCTTTAGTTGTTTTTAGAGAAGCACATTACCTTTGACCTGTTACACCATCCCGCTACTTACTGATATGCTTAGTCTTGATTCATAGTTTTTCTCTTAAAAAGAACTGGCTGAAGTAATGGTTGCAGGAATCAATTTCCCCATCAAAGTATAACTCTGTTTAAGAGCTGAGATCATATGTCAGCTGATTGATGTCTGACTAAAGTCTTTTTTCAGGTTGTGTGAAAATATTAAATACAAAATACGGATGGATAAAAATGGCCTCGCCTCAAATGCCTAAGTGACCACATGCTTAGTGTTTTATTACTTGCATGCTAACAGCAGGAAGTAGAAATCTTATCAAACCTGAAGGTAATCAGATTGTTAAAGTATTTTTTATTTTCTAAACACACCCTTTCTCCTTGTTGCTGCACTGTAATTTACTAAAGTGTGCGCCACTGACGAGCTGGCTGCTTTTTATACATTGCACCGTGCATACCCGCCCACTGACTCCATATTTCTGTCCTGCAACAGTATGTATCCAGTCGGAGGGATATCTGCAAGCATTTACGCCAACAGACTCCGGTCAGAGGGCATGGGCTCCCACAGCCAAGCGGTTCCCTTCGCCGGCCAGGACTACGAGGCCCTGAAGCAGGAATGTGTGGAGTCGGGCTGCCTGTTCGAAGACCCCTGCTTCCCTGCTGAGCCTCCATCACTGGGCTTTAAGGAGCTTGCACCTTATTCCTCTAAAACAAGAGATGTGGAGTGGATAAGGCCCACGGTGAGAAAACAGGGAGGAAATGTTAAAGCTATAAAAAATATTGGCATTATTGAAACTTTATGAAAATGAATGATGTGTATATTTTGTAAACATTTAGTTCACAATTACAGTGATTTGAAAAATCATGAGCTTTTCCTTCAACTCTATTTTAGCCGTTAAGGAGCCAGACTTTGTTTTACCCTTTGGTCCCGGCCTTTAGGAGTACTTAATCACATATCTTAAAATATTTGGTGTAAATTTGTTTTTGTGTTGCATCTGCTTATTTTCAAAGGGATTTTTTGTTGTGTGTCAACACATAACAGACAACTTAGTGAAGAACCAGTTGTATATTGTCAGACTTTGTTACTAACAGCCTGGGGCTAAGACAGGATAATTATTCAAGCTTTTTCAAACACCAAACATTTGGGTTTGAAAGGATCAAAATGTATTTTTATTTGCTCCAAATGATGATTCAAAAAGAGCTATAAGCTGAAACTTGATATATCTCAGGGTTCTTTAAACAGATGAGACCTGTAAAAGTATTTACAGTAGATGCAAGGGATGCTCCTAAGAAATAGGAATAAAAAAATAACCAGAAAAGAGACATTTTTAGTTGATCCAGCTAGTCTTTGTTGAACCTTGGTCAGAAATAGTCTTCAGAGAAAGGTGCATTGAAAGGAAATGGGAACTGAGCTAAGAGGATAGTTTCAACGGGTCTGATGGAGTGATGAATCCACCTCAGAACCCAGACCATAATATTATTGAAGTGGTGTGGAATCATCTTGACAGAGATTATTGAAGAATAAAGGAGCTCATACTAAATATTTTAAGCTTTAAATCTTATTAGAATTAAACAAACAGCACCTCCCTTACATACCATATGACCTTTTTATGTTTGCATGTGTTTCAGTAAATCACTGTTCCCTTTTCCCATTTACTTGGGACTATAGAAAGAAATGAGGCTTGGCTCTAATTGTTTGCCCAGTGCTGTAAAGTTAAAGCATGACTGATGTTTGTCCAGTATTTTACTACATGAAGGTGGTATGGGCTGTCGCTAATGTTTCAAACTTACATATAATGTAAACAAACATATCGGTTACAGTGTCTCATTTCGTGTCTGCAAACCCAGACAGAATAGGACAAGCAGGGGCAGGATCTCTGCAGACCACTGCAGCTGTTGGCATCCCGTGGCATTTTCTGACCGCTCCCTCTTGTGAATTTTTTTACAGCCTCATTCAGCCACAGGAAGATAGCACGCCGAGTATCAGCAGATAAGAAATGATTAGCCAGACTTTTGGGAGGGTGTTTGTTTTGATCGTCATGAACTTTTCTCTGTAGGAACTAACCGGTGACCCTCAGTTCATCGTGGGCGGGGCCACCAAAACAGACATCTGTCAGGGAGCTCTGGGTGAGTCCTTCATGGTCAATCTTGACAAACATTAGCGATACAACCGGATGCAGATTCCTGAATCCTTCCTCTCACCTGCAGGCGACTGCTGGCTCTTAGCAGCCATCGCTTCTCTGACCCTCAACGAGAGGCTCCTTCATCGGGTCGTTCCACACGGCCAGTCCTTCCAAGACGACTATGCTGGAATCTTCCACTTCCAGGTTATTTATATTTCCCTTTTTCCCTTTCCAGTGAGCACTTCAGAGCACTTCTTGATTATTGCTTTGTGCTGCAGTTCTGGCAGTTCGGCGAATGGGTAGACGTTGTGATTGACGATCGATTGCCTGTCAAAGATGGGGAGCTCATGTTTGTCCATTCAGCGGAGGGGAATGAATTCTGGAGCGCACTCCTGGAGAAAGCTTACGCCAAGTAGGTATTAAAAGAGCGTCCCCAGCTGCTACATTATGCAGCGTGCTGTAGTTAGTGGGAAAGCATTTTCTGAAGTATCGCTGTTGACGGCGATCGATGTAAAGTGTGCTCTTTGTGTGGAACCAGGCTGAATGGCTCCTATGAGGCTCTGTCTGGAGGAAGCACCACCGAGGGGTTTGAGGACTTCACAGGTGGCGTGTCTGAAATGTATGAGCTGCGCAGCGCCCCGAGAGATCTGTACAGGATAATCAGCAAAGCTCTGGAGAGAGGCTCTCTGCTGGGCTGCTCTATCGACGTATGTCCTAAACATAAAAACGTATCTGGGTTGCTCCATGCTTGATGAGTAATTCTGCTTTGTGGTCCATCAGATCACCAGCGCCTTTGACATGGAGGCCGTTACATTCAAAAAGCTTGTGAAGGGTCACGCCTACTCCGTCACCGGACTGAAGGAGGTCTGTCTTTGAATGACTCGGCTGTTCGTGTTCAGCTTATGCGAAGCAGGAAATTGTGGTTTTCAATTTCTGTCACTCTGCTGCTACATAGGTTGATTACCGTGGCAGCATGGTACGCCTGATTCGTATACGTAACCCATGGGGGCAGGTGGAGTGGACCGGTGCCTGGAGCGACAAGTGAGTATGACTTAAGAGTAGATGTTAGGGTTGCATCCATACCAATGCCAGTACCCAAACCACTCCAAAGTACTTATACTTGTTAAAATCGAGCGATACCAGGAACTGACCCCAATTTATTATGTTTATTTTCACTTGAAAGTTTAATTGTTGTCATTTTTATTTATTTTTTATTATTTTACCATCATTTGTTGTAAAAAGCAGAAAACAAAATAAAGTCTCTCTTCCAATGCATTGCTTTTTTTTTTGTGTGGTAGAAGTATTTGTATCAGCACTCAGTATTGCAAGTACTCCGACTATCTGTATCGTATCGGTTTGGAAAAAAGTGGTATTGTTGCATCCCTAGTAAATGTACTTGTGAACTAAAGACATTCAATTCATTCATTTTCTGTACTGCTTAATCTTCTCAGGGTTGCAGGGTTAAAGACGTTTGTTTCTGTGTTTTTTCCCTCTGCAGTTCCCCTGAATGGGATGAGCTTGATCCGTCTGAAAGAGAGGACTTGCATCTTCAGATGGAGGATGGAGAGTTTTGGTAAGATACTAGAGAATGTAATGAATGGATTTTTTATCAATAACATTCTTGTTTCTACTTTAATATGATACAGTGAGTTGACAACTCAGTCAAACACAATGTTAGGTAGTGTGGCCTTATAGCCTAACAATATTGTCAAACAAAACCTTCTGAGTGTTGATAAATCATGTTGCTATGTTGCTAACTAACCTGTCTAAATAAATCTATCAAGTCTTTTGTTACTTATCCTGTTTCAGGAGGACCAAATTCAAACTGAGGATTTCTTTATGAAAAACATTCAATATTTAACTGATCTGATCTATTTATGAGAAAAAACAGAACTGAAGCTGCGCCTCCATCTTCTAGGATGTCCTTTAGCGATTTCTTGAGGCAGTTTTCTCGACTGGAGATCTGCAACCTGAGTCCAGACGCTCTGAGTGAGGACAGCTTGAGCCACTGGAACACCATGAAGTTCTACGGGACTTGGAGGAGGGGCAGCACAGCGGGGGGCTGCAGGAACCATCCCAGTGAGTCTCAGCCATACAAACGCAACAGATATTGTAGATAATTATATAATAATATAAAAATGGACGATGTGATTACGTAAGTTTCAGGGTTTTTTCTTCTGTTTTGCTAAACAGAATGAACATAAATTCATTGTGTGTTTCATTGTGTAGACACGTTTTGGATCAACCCTCAGTATAAGATCACCTTGCTGGAGGAGGATGATGACCCAGATGATGACGAGGTGGCGTGCAGCTTTTTAGTAGCCCTCATGCAGAAGGACCGCCGCAAATATCGGCGCCACGGCCAGGACATGCACACAATTGGCTTTGCTCTCTATGAGGTGAGAACAAAGCATATTTATCTGTCCTATTTATTGTTCAATTGCAAATTTAACATGTGTCTAACTGTTCATTAAAAGTTTTCCTTTATCTTTTTCAGATTCCAGAGGAGGTAATATTACAAGACATTACATTCATGTGCCACTGTCATGAATCCTAACAGAAGCTTTTTGTCTTATTACACTGGATTCATCCTCTTATTAAAGCAATAATGTAGAAACTTTCTTAGAAGTTGTTGGTAGTATTGTTTGTTAAATAAATTCACAGTATAACCTTCAAGATGCTTTTAAACTCATGTACTGTTTCCTGCTGCCCTCAGTACAGAGGCTGCCAGAATGTCCACTTGAAGAAAAATTTCTTTCTGTCCCATTCGTCGTGCGCTCGCTCCGAGACCTTCATCAACCTGCGGGAGGTCAGCACGCGCCTGCGTCTGCCCCCTGGAGAATACCTCATCGTCCCGTCCACCTTTGAGCCCGGCAAAGAGGCCGACTTCGTCCTCAGAGTGTTCACTGAGAAGCAGTCGGAGACCCAGTACGTGTGCTTTGCATCTGGTTGTTTTTGTTAGCGGTGAACACTGCGTGTAAGAAGCAAAGCCTCACAGTCATGTTTTTACTTTTGCAGAGAGCTGGATGATGAAGTCTCTGCAGATTTTGGAGATGAGGTTTGGATCGGCTCATTGATACTGTGGCGTGTTTTTTTCCCTCCGCATGAATTACATTTTCACACCAGTATCTTTATATGTTTTACACTCGTTCAGGAGGAGATAACAGAAGATTCCATTGATGACGCCTTTAAGTCCATGTTTGCTCAGCTTGCAGGAGAGGTGGGTTGAGTCAGAGGTCTCTTAATCATACGTTCTGTTTTTACTCACTAGCATTCATTTCTACTTGGATCATCATGTCATGATCATATTAGCATTATGGTCTTTGAGAAAATAAAGCTGAAAAGATATATGATCAAATAAGTTAAAGTTTGGGCTCAATAAATAGACATTTCACTTATTTAATCTCTTTCTTTGCTTTCCAGGACATGGAGATTTCTGTTCATGAGCTTAAGACCATTTTAAACAGAGTCATCTCCCGGCGTGAGTTTTCTATTTATTGTTAGTTACAGTTCGAACCTGCTGGAGAGTTCACGTTTTAGTATTACATGTCGCATTATTGCATTATGTTCTATTGTAGTCCGGCCCCATTCATTGCCTGAGAAGCTCATGTGTAACTGTGAATTTCCTAACCAGGCTGCTTCAGATCAGTTTTTTCCTGTTTCAGACAAAGACCTGAAGACTGATGGATTCAGTATGGAATCATGCAGGTCCATGGTCAATCTCATGGATGTATCCTGTTGGCTAATTGCAAATAAATCAACCGAAATATTGCAATGCTGATTGTTTCAGTGAATAACATGTGCAAACAGTAATTGTGTGTAGCTTTTAGCACTTGACACAATATTTTCCAGAAAGACGGCAGCGCCCGTTTAGGACTGGTGGAATTTCAGATCCTCTGGAATAAGATCCGGAAGTGGCTGGTTAGAGCGAGTAAAATAACTTTTCACACCTTTAAACTCTGATGTATTTTTGTTTTTTTATTGTTTCTCCCAATTTTTCAGGTAATTTTCAGAGACTTTGATCTTGACAAGTCTGGGGCCATGAGCTCGTATGAGATGAGGCTCGCTGTGGAAGCAGCAGGTATTTTGCTCGGGACTATGGTGTAAGATAGCTGTCAATTAGAATTTGTGTGCACAAAACCACAACTGTGCATAATCATATAAAGTTGTGCATAAACAAAAAATTGTAAATTCACATCTTTGTAAAATCACACAT
>JAVQJG010041855.1:0-16306 GCA_036024015.1 Craterocephalus amniculus | reverse complement strand
GGAGCGCCTCGGGATCCCCCCGGATGAGTTGGCTGATGTGGCCGTGGAGAGGGAAGTCTGGGTTTCCCTGCTTAGGCTGCTGCCCCCGCGACCCGACCCCGGATAAGCGGAAGAGGACGAGACGACCATTCACAACTTTTTTGTTTTTATTAAGTTCACCTCTCAAAGTTGAATCAACAGGGGCTAAACCTTTTGTGGCACTATTTTCAATAATTATACAATTTTATTAACGAAATTACAGTTAGTGCAAACAATATTTTAATAACCTGCTACTTCCACTATTTTCTCAACAAAAAAAAGTGCAAAAATAAAGTGTTACGTGTTTCGATCCAAAGTATTTTTTTCAATATCAATTTGAATCGGTACAATACCTCCTATAACAATAATAGATGGGTAAATATCAATATTACTAACAATTTGTCAAGCACATATCAATCTGTTGAATCAGGGATATAACATCAATATATCGATTAATTGTTACACCCCTAATGTTAATCTAATTCAGCTTCAGCTTAGTTTAGTCCTGGTTTTAATTTTGCCCTGAACCTGCAGCTTGTTGCTCCTCAACCAGTTCTCCATCTCCCTGAGCTATCCTCTCACACAGCCCTGCAGCCTCTGGACCTTTTTCCATCCACAGGTAAAGTCTCTCCATCAGGAGTTTCGGTGCGCCTGCAGAGAGACTCCAGCTGTTCAGCCTCAGTCCTCTCAGTCAGACATCAGGCTGCTGCATCTCACAGCTTTCCAACATTCAGTTTGGTTCTCACTTATTGTTCTCTCTCTCTCTCTCGGGTAAAAAGCAGCTGCTAAGAAGACAGAATAACTCTGTGTTTGTGTAAAACTGCAGATGAAGTGTGTGTGAATCTTCTTCCTTCGCGAAGCCCATCAAACCTTTCTCAGTGAGAGGTTTCATCTCCCTCACCTTTTCCAAAGTCCAACACCTAAACAAGACAAGCTGAAAAGCAGGTTCTTGCTTTGGACTCATGGCCATGACAGCCTGGGGAAGAGGATGTTCAGGAGTTTTAGATCAGAGTGTTCAGTATTTAGCACAGCTAGAAAATACTAAAACATTAATGCAAATTTACAGATGAACTATAGAAAAAAAAAGTCCCAGTGATGAAGCATGAGAAGCTCAGTGCAGGACATACAAAGCCAGAAGCTGGAAGCTCACATTAGTTCTTCAGAAAGACACAGGCTTCATTTTTTTGTTTCTGTGTGTTTATAGAAGTATATAAATGCATTGTTATAAAATGACATTTTCTACGTGATAAACTTTAATTGCAAATGAAACAACCTGAGTTTGACAAAAGTTTGAGATTCAACAAGACTGACAAAGAGAAGAGACTTGGAAAATTAAGATAGCAGCCATCAAACCATGCAGTCAAGCATTAAACAATAGATGGCATTTTCTGAAAAACATAATGATCAAAACGCTCTTTATTGTACATTTGAAATGATGTTTGCCCAAGTAAACCATCTTTGCAACAAAAGTTAGAAAACAATGCAGATAAATGGATTTGAAATTCCATTAAGGAGGAGGATAAACATCCATTTGCAAAGCAAACCATAAACAAAGAAAAAATAATGGTAATAAAAAATTCTCAGAATGAATGTTGTCATGAAAGAAGATCTATAGGCCCACAGACGGCAGGTGTTAGGCATTGTCTGACTGGGATACATGCAGGCATGTGCTCCTCAAACATCAGCTACAGAAAATGGTTTGTTTCAAACAAAAGCAGGTGACTCAAAGTGGGAGAGAAAGACTCTCGTGGGGGATGAAAGAGTCAGAGGGCTTTGTTTACCCAGAGCTGCTGGGATGCCAAGGTTAGGGTTAGGAAGCTGGGCGTGTCCACCTGCTCACCTGGGAGGTGATGTTACTGGGCAGGAGGCCAGAAAGGGACCCCTCAGGGCTTCAGCGAGACAAATCACATCATGAGAGACGACAACATGATACAACCTGGTGCCAAGTGAGTTAAAAAAAAAAAGGATCCAAACTGTGTCAATCAGATGCTGAATTCATAGACGCTTCAAGCTGCTCCTGGCAAGATTTTACCTGAGAATACACCTCCCTTATCAGCCTGAAGCACAAAGTGGAGACTCACTTCACATCCTCAAACAGCTGGAACATTACTCAGTTTTCTCTTTGCTTATTCTAAAACTAAATTAAATTAAAGTTGCAAAAAAAGTTGCATATGTAAAAGAAACTAAATACTCAGAGGGAGCTGTGTGAGTAAGCACTTATGTGTGGAAAAAACGACAAAATATTTAATAAAATAGTAATACAACAAACAAATAATAATAATAAAAACAATAATAATAGTAAAATAAGCGTTTTCAAGCGGACTAGAGTTCACTTCTTTGATCCACACCAGAGTGGGAAAGGTTCATGTTGCTCCAAACAGTTTGTTCAAAGCAGACCAGGCAGCGGCATGAATGTGCCCTAAGATCACTGCTGATGTCTTTCCTCCTTGGCATTAAACTGCTTGCTGACAGTTGGCTAATCAAATGCATTTTCTTAGCAACATTTTACCCCAACTTACCATCGTTATTCCTTTCGAAATGGTAAGAAGACACCATTATGATGAAGCTGCCACAATGTCTAGATGTTAAAGCAGTGTGTTTGTTAAAGTCTACATAATAAATACTTTCTTGCAGCTGAATGCAAACTCTGAATAACCGCAGGTGTGTGATGTTTTTTATCCAAAAGAGAAAAGACTGTTTGCAACAAAGGGGGTGATCCTTCTTCCTTTTCTATATGCAATAAAACATATTTTTAAAGGTGATACCTGTAAGTGCAATTCATGGAAACATACATGTAAAATAAAAAAATCAGGTATCAGTACTTAAATATCACTAAAGAAAAATCACTGTTTGCACCCAACAAAGCATGAATTTGCTGTCTTTTAAGTGATGCTCCACTCATATTTATCATACAAAAGCTCTTCGCTGCCTTCCACTTCCTCCTTCCTCCGCTTATTTGTGCCTTATGTTTAGCAACATGAAAGGAGGGAAGCTGCTGCGTTCCCTCTGGAGCTGTAACATCTCTATTTGTTGTCCCTGGGGACCGGCACTTGTCAGCGTGCAGCTCTGCAGAGATAGATCCCTCCTCTGACTCGCAGGGAAATCACCTCGTTTGTTTTGTGTCAATCCACTCAAATCCTTCAGAGCCATTGCGCTGCGGCAGCTTCGGCCCACCCTGGCTCTCCCCAGTGAATTAAGGCCGCATTATATCTGCCTTCACGTACAAAAGGTCAACTTGGAGCCCTAGACTTTACAGACCCTTTTTATATTACTAAACACCATCTACTGCAGATTTACATTTACGATGCTGCCATCAATAATACTTGTTTCTGATTGGAGGATATGAATCCTTTTAAGCTGTGAATCAGGACATTGTAAATGCAGATCTGAGCATCAGTCTTGTGAATCATAGCTTTAGGCTGTGAGTAAAACAAAATAGCACTGCTGCTTAATTATTTATGTAGAATAACTGTATTAAGACAAATTAGGGTTTGTGTACTTGGTTAATTTTCCTGATTTACAGAACACCAGTAAATTATTCTGCATTAATCACTGGTTTATCAAAGAGAGAAAAGGACCTGGTGTGGTCTTAAAACTCTGCTTAGCTGACTGGATGCAGTGTCCAATCAGACTGGTTGAACATCCCAGTCCCCAAAAACCCTCTGAGTCCCCCCCTAGAGATCCTTCATCCTAAAGGTTAGAGCCATTTTTCTGCTGAATGAAGAGGACCGGCACAGTTTTCAGCAGGTAGTTTTATTGTTCTGGCTGATGGAGTAAATTAACAAAAACCTACACTTTGCCAGCGGCTTGCTCATTTCCTTAAAAGCAGTATTAATTGTTTTTGAGACACATGGGAGCAGTGGATCAAACTGTTAACCCAAAATACAGTGACATCATGTTGTAAAGCTGAATTAATATTTCCTTTTTTTGCAGCTGAGTAGATGGTGTGTTTGAGTTATTACAGCTTTTTACAAACATCTGTCTGCTGGGGATGGAGGTGGGTGGTGGTTGATCTGATAGTCAAATCAAACTGTGGGCCTCACAAAGGACGTACTTTAGAGGAAAATTCCTATTTATTGGTGCTGGTTTCAAACTTTTTCTTGGTATTTTCATGTTTCTAAGATTGTTACCGTTCATTTTTTCTTAGAGAATATAGTTAGCAAAACTATCCAAAAACCATTAACCTCATCAAAACATGATCACTTTATGTTTGGAAGTTATAACGATTGATTTTAAATTGTGACTGTATTTAATGTATTGCATCTTACTCTATGAGTCTGTTTTATTTATGCAGAGGATCCAGAACAAGCTGCATATATGGTCGGTCATGCATCTGTTACATCTAGAATTTTTAGGTGTGATTGTTAGTAGCCATCTAACCCTGTCCTCCACATTTTTTTCCTTTTTACCTGGATGATACTGGTTCTCTTACTTTGCAGTCCCTCTACTGTTTGGGATTCTCAAGATCTTGGCCATGTGCCTGATCATTTGCATGGCACAAAACCTGCCCTCATGTAGTGTTTAAGGGGCGTTATCTGTGCTAATGACAATCGGCAATGCTTCTCTAATTTATGACCTGGTGGGTTTCATCATTCAGCACATCTGGGTAAGAGCAGGCCTGGATGGCTAACGAGGTTGTTCTGCATTTGTAGGGACATTGCCTATTATCCATGGAAGAAAAATGAATGTCATTAGAAAATAATAGAAACTCCTCACATTGAGTCATAAAATATATCAAATAGAGCTATTTGTAATCTGCATATCTACACATTTCCTGCAAAAAAGGGATAAGGATGGTAAGGATGCTCTCAAGCCAAAAAACCCTGTCTCTTCTGACTGGCCAGCTCTAATAACTCAGGTAATTTAATTTTATATAGTCATGGGTCAAGTTTCTACAGACTACAGGCAAGGCAAGTTTATTTGTACAGCACATGTAATGTGCAAGACAGTTCAAGGTGCTTTACATTAAACATTAGAAGCAGAAGAAGTATTATTAAATGCTAAAAGGAGAGCATTTAATTTTTTTTAATTAAATAAAGCAGGATAAAAAAACAAACCTTCACTGAAGATGCTGAAAATAAAATGTAGCGATAAGAGTTAATTAACCATTTTTCTGATTAAAAAAAAAAGGTAACAAAAAGAAAGTTTTAATCCTTATGTTAAACTGCTGAGTTCCAACAAATCTGCAGCTTTCTGGGAGTTTGTTCTGCATGTGAGAAACATAAAAACTGAGCGTCTCTCTAGATTTAGTGACTCTGGGACCAGGAAGTTGACTTCACCTGAGGGATCTGGTTGGTTCATTACCTTCTTTTCCACTCGTGTCCCAAGGTCGGCTTGTTATTAAGTTAAAATTGTGTGGTTGGGATCAGAATTACTTGACTCAGTTTGGTTTCATTGTTAAAAAATACTAAATTATGGTTAGATTGCTGAGATTAGGCTGTAGTAATTCTAGGGGAAACCCAGAATATGTGTAAGGATTTTGATGTGAATGAAAATATATAAGAAGAAAGCAAGCAGGAAAATACAGCTATGATAATGTTTTATAATATTTGCTTAATTCTTTGAGCCTTGTACCGATGTTTATGCCTCTACTCAAAAACTGCACCCATACTGAAATGAGTTCTCTGTAACCACATGGGCTATTTGTAGACTGTGGAGTCTTAGTACAGAGAACAGCTGTGAGATTTGCTGGGATGTGAATATCATGATATGTGTTACTGGTGAAGAAGTATTGAAAATTGCACATTGTCAAAATGAAAAAAGTTTGGGGATGAATATGAATATCACCTTTAAAATGATGCAAACTTTATCAGATTGTAGTACAACCTGTCAACATTATCTCTGAAAAGGCCAACTCAGATATAGAAAAAGTAAACAAGATTAGGATTGAGTACAGACAGTTCAGGTGAGTTCTCCAAAATGGTTGTTCTTGTACAACTTGCCACCATCTGTTTTGAAAATCCAGAATTGCATGGTGTGGGGTCATCAGTGTTCTAACACCATGATTATTAACAGCTAGTCATAGATTAAATTCATTAATTTCTAAAAAAAAATGCAGTTTTTACACTCGTATGTCAGTTCTTGGACAACCATACACTGATTAAGTCTAATCTTCAGTCTCTTTCTACTTGGCACACATACATTTAAGGCTGACACGTGGCATTCTGTCACTGCGGTGTCTATACACTCTTCATCTTGTTCATCTTGACAGTATATGGCGGTGCGAACAATGTAAACCACCTCCAGCAGAAATAATAAGCATTGTGGATCAGCGTACCAAAGCAGGTGCAAAGACGGACACATTTTCCACCCCCATCCCTGAAGAACACCCATATCACACACAGATGTTTCCCATCAAAGGCACCCACAAACCTCTCCACCCTCCGAGTGTGTAAACCAGGATAAGGACCAATTCAAACAGAGCAACCCCGCAAACTGCACCTCGCTTTACAGTTTTTCTCTCTTTGACAACCCTGCCTCTCTTTTTTTCTGTCTCACTGTCTTGTGGGGGTCACATATGCTTTAGCACCATGTAGGTAGGATGGCTGTGATAGGCATTTGTAAATTGACAAGAAAAAGGGATAATACCAGAGCGGTATTTGGATGCGCAGGGGAAAAAAAGGAAATGATTGAATAACAGTAATTAAAGTTATTCGTTCGGCGAGCACCTGCATGAGGGA
Source organism: Craterocephalus amniculus (assembly GCA_036024015.1). NCBI lineage: Eukaryota > Metazoa > Chordata > Actinopteri > Atheriniformes > Atherinidae > Craterocephalus > Craterocephalus amniculus. Next base: position 9,608 of record JAVQJG010041855.1, on the reverse strand, counting down.
TGATATTGCTCTTAATTCAGCTCAGTTTAACTTCTCTCAGCCGGTGGTTCCAGCATCGCCTCATTAATCGCTGATTGGCATCGAGCTGTTCACAGGAACAAACTGTTTACTCTGTCTTGTCTGCTTTCTCTGGGCTGCATGTGGCGACAGACTCGCTCAAATGCAGCATTAAGGCCTATTGTAGTGAATGAGACCAACACTGAGCATTTTATGTTCTTTTGTGGACTGTGTGATACGGCTTATTCATATATGTATACTTCAGATTTAGGTGGATGTATTAGAGGATGCTTTTTAAATGCAGGGTCAAGAGTTTGCATGAAAAGACACACAAAGCTTCAGTCAATGCAGGTGTTAAAAATAATCAAGCTTAATTTCTTCTTTCATGAGAGCTGCAAGTATAACACTTTTTAAAGCATATTCTTAAATAACACTTTCCCTTGGTCTGGGATTGGATGTTGTAGTGCAGCATCTGTAGCATGGGACCACCAAGGTCCCTGCTTTCAGCCACCATCCAGTTTGCAAAGCACTTGTCCTTGACTTTCCTCCCCACCAGTGATGAGACCACCCAGAGGTGACAAGCTGTGGCTTTTTTGGGCCGGGCCCACGCTGGCCAGAGTGCGCCCCTCCCAGGCCTGTCTCCAGGAAGGTGCACCTTTTTCCCTCTTCTAGGTGAGGCGATTAATTCATCCTGGAGCTGGCTCATCAAGATCCTTAACTTACTGACACCACTTTGCCGTAGGAGACCCTACCAGGGGCTGATGCCTCACACAACACTGTCTTCAGGTTCATGAAGGTATCCCTCCACCTCGGTAACGTGGCAATCCATGAAGGATGCAAGCAGCCAAAACGAGTTTTCTCCGCTATGTGTCTGGACCTGCAGATTTTAGATGCATCGTTTCTCCAAAACACCTGAATAAAAAGGAATGGGTCGTTACCATGTGTGTAGGGAATTCAGCCATTTAATTCAGGTGTGTTGGAGAAGAACGGCATCTAAAATATGCACAATAGTTGCTCTCAAGGACTGGACTGGGCACCTCTGCCCTCAGGGACTGGAGGAGAAGCTCGGACTACAGGAGGCTCAGAGAAGAGTCTTTGGATGGACGGATGCCTTTTTGTTTGTCACTGAAGTGTTTTTGGTTCTGGCATGTAAGTCACCCTGGTGTTTACCACTCGTTCATGCACCGATGTTTTGAAGCACTGAGTTTGTCATTTTGACTGAAAATCCAAAGAATTTTATCAAGTGTGTTGTTGGATGGAAAGTCTAAAAGCTGCAGGATGGTAGATCTCAGGGGCCGGAGTCGATGACCCCTGTTCTACAGTTTCATTTTTCCAGGTGATTTTAGTGGGTGGCCTGTCACAAGACATTTTGTCGGTGCCATGTACAAAAAATGCAACAGTCTTCGCCGAAAAAGTGATTTTTTTAAGGTCTAAATGATGATTTCAAATTCCTATACAAGAATTTTGAACCCCTAAACCTAAAACATTACTTAAACCCCTAATTTGTATCATAACTGATTAAACAGATAAAAGAAGAACGTCTTCCTTGATTGAAACCCTGTTTAAAGTGTATTTGTCGACACTCTAAATATAGAAGAAGCTACTTACTTGCATCTTTATGCACATATAAATGGAAACAGCTTTCATTAGGCCTTGCAGGGCAAGCCACCCACTCCTGCTGCCTCCTAACACACCTGCCAGTTAACATAATGTGGGGTCAAATCCCAAAGGGGATCTGTAGGATAAAGCCTCCTGCAGAAAAACAGTCTGATGTATAAATGATGGACAGGGGGAAGGGAACCAGCTATACATCCTAATATCAAAACACAATTAAGTGATCTGATAATTATAATGAAAAGAGAACCTGTAATTATCTCTTGAAGGACTAGGACTTCAGCTGATGGGAGGTAATAGCTGGTTATGGAGGATAGTGTGGTCACAATGTTGTTTATCTGTCAGAGAGTTTGATAAACTCATAAGTACAACTTACAAATAATTAGTAGCTTTATGTCAGTCGCTTTGCTTGGTGAACATAGTTGTTGTCTAATCAGTAAATGCTTCATTTCTTTCAAGATAAAAATACCTCCATAAATGATTCAAGACATGGTGGGTGAGCATCTATTTATCTGTTTGTCTAGCATTGGAATTTTTCTTTAGCTTCTGTTCCAAATCCTGATCAAAATGTAGCATCTTTTAATCTGTAAATTTTAATTGGTGCATCTGACCATTTGTCAGCTATCAACGCATGTAACATGATAAATCTGGTACGACTGTACATCGTATTTTGGATTTGGGCTTGTATTTTCAAATTAAAAAAAAATCTGCAGGATTTTTCATCCCATCTTCATCTAATAGAACCAGTCTGGAGGTTTTAGTTCAGCACCTTGTCTTTTTCCACTTCCTTTACTGTCCTCCCTTTCCTATTTAACCCTATAAGTGCCTCTAAAGAATAATGTTTGGTAGAACAACATTTTCAGTGACTACAATGAATTTTATTGATAATTTGTGGAAATAACCCTACAATGGACCAGCAACCTGTCCAGACATTGTTTTACGGCTGGGATAGACTACTACTGTACAGTCATTTAGCAGACGCCTACAACTTACAATGAAGTACACCACTGATGCCACTGGAGGCATGGAGGGTAAAGATGACTGGGCGGAAGCAGAATTGATACCGCTGCCCTTTGACCCACTAGAGGATGTGTTCAACCTCCTTAGCCACTACCCCCAACTAGACTCCAGCAACCATTTATTGGAGTAAGTGGTATAGAAAAGAAAAAAATGTAACGCACCTGACATCTCTGCTGCTTGGTTTGGGTGTGTAATCCTAAAAGGGTTCCTTATCCTATTACTGTTTTAAGTTTCAGTTTTGTTATGTTTTATAGCAACAGTCATACATCTAACCATGCTATAGTAGAAATACTGCTACGCCTACAGTATCAGCTCAGGAGGACAATATAAAATCTATGATGTTAAAGTAGCACTATGCAACTTTCTGAACTTGAAAATGATGCGTTTATGTCGCTTTACATTCCTGAAGCAGCTGTTTCCCTGGAGCATTCTGAGGCTGAGAAAAAACACTGTCAAATTTCGCTTTTCACACCAGACATCAACTCACTGGCTGTTCTGAATGTGCGTCCTGACTGATTCACTTGAGAAACTCCGGACAACATGATTGGAAGATGAAAGGAAAAGAAAGAGAAAAAGGAACAGAGCAAGAGATAAGACAAATTTGAGATAAGACTGACTTTTTCTGCCTGAGAGAGCTCAGAGTAGAGGAAGGATGCAAGATGGATGCTGAATTAGCCATCATTAGGGCGCGCCTCAGCCAAAGCTCAGCAATACTGCTTTGGATAAGAAAATCCATGAAAGCATATACGGAGACAAAAGGCAGATGAGATTTTCCTGTAATACTACATGTTACCACTAGAATACTCACAACAGTATCATGTCTTCTCTGGTGCCAAAAAAAGAAAAAGAGGAAGCTTTAGCTAACAAAACAGACGTGTACGTACACTCTCTCATTTGCTTAATCCGAACAGAGTACCTTTGCTACCTTAGCCAATGAGTGAGTGAGAGAAAACAGCTCTCACATGTAAATTGAAACAGCAAAAAGTCTGTGACAGAAATCAAATGCAGAACTACGTCATCTAAGAAACAGTTTTTTCCTCTCAGACATAATAGCAGAAACCTTTTGCATGAGTTATGATTGAAGTGGCTCTGACTAAACGACAGTATCTGATGCTTTAGTATTACACTTGGCAGTGGTCTAATAACCTTTCCCTCCTCTCAGAATCTGACAGCTCTTCACAATTGATGACCAACACCATCCCCCAGAGAAGTTCATTAGCGGTGCTTGAATGATGTGGGAAGGACAAGCAAGCTGGACCTTGTCTTCAGCATTGCATATTTATTTTATAAAGTAGTCAATCTGGAAATAACTCACATTTTCATGATTAGCAAACCAATAAAGAAAGGATTTTGTAGTTTGGAAGTTTCTATAAGGCAGCCTCTGGTGATTAGTGAGCCAATCTGTCAGCTGAAGCACCTCAATTTAAAACTCTGTTTTGGAAATCATCCATTTCACTCAAAAGTGTGTTTGTGCGCGACGCTAAAGTTGTTGTAATTCCATGGCTGCTGTTGTCTGACTGACTGCTGACCTTGCTGGAAGCTGCTGAGCTGAAAAGAGTCACAATACAAAAAAACAAACAATACATCACATCAGTCTAGTATACGTTCTGTGCAGTTGTGTTTATATGTTAAAAACCATGTCACAAAAGACATCTGAAGGCCAACGGAGGGAGTTGGAGGTGGAGTGAACAAGCTGTGGCAATATTTCCAATATTTACCCTCCCCCCCATCTGAATGCGGGTGCTCAGGCCTTTGAGGAGCAATCAAACATCTGGAGATGGTTGCAAGATTCTCGCTTTAAGCCACAAGGTTTTTATTTGAGAAAGAATACCTTCTGTTCATCGGATTTGCAGCCATTTCATTTGAATGCATCTGGGTTTTTTTAAGGTAAAAGAGAGAGGAGGGGGAGTGAGAAAAAACAAACAGCAACAACAAGAACAAAAAAAAAAGCGTGCTATTGAACAGAGCATGTTTGTGCATCATATTGTGCTTGATGTAATGTAGGTCAGTGTTCTGCACAGCACCAGATAAGACACAGGGAACAAGTGTTGTGTGTACTTACAAGCAAATATCTGTCAAAATAGCAATTGACAGATCTACAAGAGCCTTCTCTCTCCCTCTCTCTCTCCCTTTTTTTTTTTTTTTGGCTGGGGAAGTGTTTCCTTCGTCATTAGCATTTTTGAAAAAAGGGCCAGAGATTTGGGCCTATCTGCCTCCACTCGCTGCTGCAAAGCCAGTCTGGCCCAGGTTGTTATCTGTGCACTACAGAGGTGCAGCTGTTTAGCAAATGGATTTGCAGATTTTTAAAGGGAGATGAGGAGGGGAAAAAAGATGGGGAAGAATCAGGTATTCACAGCAACCCTCCCCAAACTGGCATTTTGTGTTTGTGCGCGTGTTGTGTACGAATATGATTCCTTAAAAATCTTTACCTTCTGTTTTCTGAGGCCTACATTATTTTTGGAAATGACGTTAAACACAAAAAGCATGAAAAATGCTTATTCTCTCTTTCTGTGCACTTCTTTTATTCACTTTCCAGACTCCCGAGGGGCCTTTCCTTTTCCTGAGCGGGCGCCATTGCCACTCCGGTTGCCTAACTGGACTCAGGGAGGCTGGGAAGTGCAAGGAGGAACGAATGGGGATGCTTTAGGTGGGGTGGGATGTGGCTGTCTTCAACACAGCTGCTGGCAAGCGCATCTCTTTTGTCTAATGCAATCCTTGCAAGCTTGACTCCCTTACACACACACACAGACACACACACGTGGAGGAATTCTGGCTTCAATCAAGGGCCCCCATGGGAAAAAGTAAAGGGCCCTAAGCCATTGGAGACACTGAGGGTGGTTGGCTTTCATAAGTGGGGGTATGCACTGTAGCATGCATGCGCTCTTTCACACACCTCTTCAAGCACACATCACCTTGTTTTCCTTGAAGACTAATGGCCACACACACAAAAATACACACCCTGCTGCAGCCTCAGCCTCTACCAGGAGGTGTCGTATGACAAACCAGAGGATGCAGAGATTCCCTTTCAGGGAGGAGGGAGGAGAGCATGATGCTTGCAGAGAAATAATGAAACTTCTCACACTCACACACACACACACACACACAACTGACTAAGAGGAAACGGCAAACTATTGCATGCTGTATCTTATCAGTCTAATGTTTGAAAGTTTCAGAAAGGCAGCAGGGGTAACCAGGAATTCAAGTATAAAAAAGTACATTAGGAGCTTTACATAAAATTTGTCTCGCAAAACAGTTTTGGTTTTGCTTTAAGTCAAAATTAAGAGGAAATGCAGGAAGTGGTGAGTTTTAAACAGCGTGTTTATTAAGATATCTTTAATCTTTATTGAGCATAAAATGTAATGCACATCTTTAAGTTTATTAATGCATATTTTAGTGAGCAGTGAACATTGTACCATCTGTAGGAGCAATAGTAAATCAATCCATGCATGTAAGTTATTCATGCTGTCACCCAGCCTTCCCACTCATCCATTCTACTTAACATGCCTGGAATTTGTCGGCTGCATGTGTTTGTCTGACTGGTTTTATGCTCATGTTCTGTTTTTCTCCCCATCCGCGGCTTCTTGTTTCTAAACATTTACAACTCAGAGATCATAGCCCTGGTTAACTCCACCCATGTCAAGCTAATGGAAAACATTTTTTAGCTTCTATAACTCAGATTTGTGCATTGCACAGATGGAGTGATGTACGTTTTGTTCATATTTATTCATTAAGGTATGCATCTATAATTCATACATTTAAATCAAGATGGCAAAATAATGACATGTGTACATGCACATGAGTATTCTATTATTTATTTTACTGTAAATAAGAAACAAATTATTTAAGTGTTTGTGATGATTGCACTTCAAATATTGAATTTATATTCCTTTTCAGAGCCCAATCAGATTAATTAATCATAATGTGTGCATTTAGTCACATTTATGTCCATATCTGCATTTACTGGGTTTTTGCTTTGCCAGAAAAGTGCCTCTTTGCGTCGCTTTGCAGTTGTGCAACCTTATACATTACAGCTCAGCCCAGAGTTGATTTCAAATAGCAGATGAAGGTGTGTGTTGTCAAGCAACCCAATACTCTGAAAATACCAGCAGGTCTAAACATTGCTAATATGTTAAGTTTATACTATATATAGAAAGTAGAAACAACACTCCTGCCAGAGCACCAAACACACCTGACACTATGCAATGCTCCATAGGGCTGTTTTAGTTAGTCATGCACTTCATGATTTCTTTTTTTTTTTAATAAATTAAAGGAAGAACTGAAAACTCATTGCCAAAAAAAACCCAAAACAAAACAGAAACATAAAAACAGCTTAAAAAAGCTTTTATAAGCTTAAAAAAGTTGAAGAACTTGAAAAGTGTATACAGTATGTAAAGTTAATGAATGCATGATGCTCTAGTACAGAGGTGTCCCACTGCAGCTCTCGAGTGCAACAATCCTGCAGGGTTTCAGTGTTTTCCTGCACCGACACACTTTTCTCGGACTAATGTGTCACTGTGCAGAACTTCGTAAGCTGTTGGGTTTATTTAATTGGAGTCAGGTGTGTTGAAGCAGGAAGACATTGAAAACCTGCAAGGCAGCGGCCCTGTGAGGCACAGGGAGGGAAAATGGCAAAAGTAGCTTTTAAACAGTTTTTCAAGGATATAGGTTTGATTTTGACATTGGTGGAGACCTAACAGATCTTCTGTTTAGTTTGCAGTCGTCTACCAACCAGAAAGTCGGTGATTTGATACCCAGCTTCCCCCGACTACATGCTGAAGTGTCCTTGGCAAGACACTGAGCATTAAAATGTTGCCTATCGGGGTATAAATGTGCATAGAAGCACCAGGTATGTATCAATATAAGTGCTGTATTAAACAGTAAAGGTGACATGTAGTATCAAAGCGCTTTGAGTGATTAATGTAACTATAAAAGTGTTACAAGTACATACCATTTACATTTATGTGCATTATGTAAAGGAGTGGATAGAAAATCTGAAGCAGAAGTTTTCAATGCAAAATATTAAGTGCAGAAACAGACAAAACAGGGTGTTTTTGTCCATAATAAACACATTTTTTGCTTAATGATTTATGTCATTTTAGGAGTTGAAAACATCCGTTTGCTTATTTGTTTCAAATAAATATGATCATCAACACCATAGAAATGTTCTTTAATTACACATCACAAGAAATCCTTGACTTAAATTCATCAGCTTAATGAAACCTTGAAGGAAAATATGACCATTAACAGAAGCCATTGTTCCAAAGTACATCATCTTCCTCTTTATAGTTGTAATAATTTAGAACAAAAAACTATGTGTGATCATTTTGACTCATTGCAACTGCACAGAATATGTGTTATTAGGAAGAAAAGTTCATTTTTACATCATTATTATCCTTTGATTTAAAAACATGTCAAAATGTTGGTCCATTTTTTCAGGCCTTTGATTCCATAACCTGACAAAGCAAAATTCATGCAGACTAAACAAGTTTTTTTTCTATTTTTTATGACTAAATAACAGAAAAGTATTTCTTTGTGACTCATACTTTGTTGTTGACTCTACATAATGTAACCCCTGGGGTCCAGCAACCATATTTCACTGCTCTCTAGAATTAGCTCGTATTAGCCAGAAATGCTATCCCTTTCCACAGTACGAGTGACAGTGGGGACCAGAATCCTCACCAAACCCAAGCCGGTGCCCACGTTCATCTTACAGTCAAATTCGGACGTGAACTGCTCGCTAACATATGAAGTAGACTGATTGTACCTAAGCTATACAGACACCCCATCTGTGCTGCTGCTGGTATTTAATGACCGCCTTGTGCTTTTCCGATTTGCAATGGGATTCCAATGCCTTGATGCCCAATGTTCCAAGTTTTAACATTTTCTTGAACAAAGTGCAGTGTGCTTCTAAGTGTTTCCCTCCACCGGCTTCAACCATGCACTGCACTGTTCGTCCTGAAGACACCAATCACTAAACTTGCACTTATCCGAGTATAAAAAGTACAGCTCTTAAAAAGTTTTAAAGTTTTCTCCGCGGCTAATTACACACACAGCTGGTGGGGCTCAATAAATTCTGACCGGGCAGCACAGGTAGCCTACTTATATTTGTAGTTACATTCATCTGTGGTTACGTTGTAGCGTCCTCAAAAATCTGAAACATTTCAAAGCGAGACTGAAGTTGATGCATGTCTTAAATTAAAGAATGTCAACAGATTTTTAAGACCTTTCAAAATCATATTTAAGACCATTTGTGAGATTTTTGGATAATTTTAGACATTTTAATGCCTTAAATTAAAATGTTTGGATTTAAGGCTTTTATAGACTTTATAATACCCCGCAGTTAACCTGCAGTAAAACTGGAAACAACAAAGCAGTACATATATGCTATTTGAAGGGCTTTTTCTTTTTGCAAAACTTGCACGTTCTTTTAAACTTGCCGCTGAACCACCCCTACCTCTATAGTCCCCTACTTTGTAATTTGCATTTGGGAGCTTTTTGTTATTTATAAGATTGCTGATAATCAAAAAGTCATTTATAAAAAAGTCATGCCTGATTATTAAAACACTGATGTCCACAAAAATGAGAGACAAAAAAAATTTTAATAATAGTTTACCTACAATCCTCCGCAACTAAATTATTGTCAGCCCGTACCCATGAAGTTTAATAGATGTAAATTCTACCTGTAAAACAGCATCCAGGGTTCTAGCCTCCTGAGATGTAGAGTCCTCACACGAGGACATCACATTTTGAATTTGGCTGTCTGCACCATATTGCTTAGTTCTTTGTAACTAGAACCTTAACTGCAATTTGGTGTCAGAAAAGAATTAGTTTTTTAATTTCAGATGGTGGGCTGCACGGTGGTGTAGTGGTTAGCACTGCGGCCTCACAGTGAGAAGGCCGCGGGTTCGAGTCCCAAGTTGGTCAGGATTCCAGCCTTCCTGTGTGGAGTTTGCATGTTCTCCCCGTGTATGCGTGGG
>JAVQJG010041854.1:0-17535 GCA_036024015.1 Craterocephalus amniculus | reverse complement strand
CTTTGCTTTACATCACAAACAAACTATATTTCAGGTATTTTAAGGAATAAAGTAATTAATTTTAAAAAAGAAGAAGTAGCTATTATCTAAGAAAACTGAAGATATTAGATGTTTTATGAAAACTTTTTTTAAAAGAATTTTTTTAATTAAATGTTTTATCAAAACTTAAAAGATGAATAATTTCCACATTTCATGAATATTAAAGCCGACACTGTTGTTATCATTTTTAGACATAATTTTAGCTGTATTAGATTTATTTGTTGAATAAACAGGTAGTTTCCGGTTATTTACCATTTTCTGATCATACATGTTCTAAAGCAACAAGCATTTTATTTTAGATTTTTACTATTTGTATTATTCAAAGAATAAAAAACATTTCAAAAGTTTTCAAAGTAATAAAAAACAATAAAAACTTAAATCTGTAACTTGTTAATATATTCGTTCCTGTTTTCACTGTTTTGGATTGTAAATATAAAATACACACTGGAGTCACGGCAGTGAACTATCCTAAAATATATTTACATGTTTTATGTCAAAACCTGCAATAAAGTGCTGTTAGCATTGTTGGCATCAGTGGTTACATAGTCAAAGTCCAGCATTGACAGGGAAACAAAGAGACCGGAGCACAATTATTTCACTTCTAAATTTTCCAGTCAAAACATGAACAAGCGAGTGGAAACGCAGTAGGAGAGAAAAAAATCTACCTTTTTTTGGTGAATTTTTTAGTTTTTTTAAGATAAAACATTCTAATATTACACAATTCTCACAAGGTTGTTAAAACTTAATTAATTTATGCATCAAACTCATAGTGTGTTGACAATTTTCCAGAACATCCAGTTACATGCTTTGCAAGATTCTCCAACCAGTTTAAGTGGTAATGGTGCAAGGACTGGAAATAAAAGCAGCATCCACCAGCAGCATCACTTTGGGTTGAAAATAGCTCACACATTAACTTTTTATGGAAAGTGACATTAATGAGGAATCTTTATAAATTAATTAATCGTAGCATTTGATTGTGAAATTAAGTAATATGAACCACTGATGCTAAAGTGGATGTTTTGGAGGGAAAGTGACGTCTTCGACAAACCGATTATAGATTTATGTTCATTTTGCATTTTATAAAAACCATTTTGTAAAAACCATCTCCAAAAAAAGTTTCAGGAGATGAAATCTGTAATGTTTGTGTTTTATAGAAACGGTTGTAAACAGCTGAGTGGACGTCGGAACTCACCAGAGCCGACTTCCCGACACCTCCTGATCCCAAAACAACCAGTTTGTATTCACGCATCCTGACTGTCTGTCTGCTGGGCGAGAGACACAGAGAGAGAGAGAGAGAGAAAGGGGGTTATTACATCACTGAGCATCATTTTCCAGCAGCCAATCACAGAGCGCCATCGCTGACAGCACCTGGACCCGTCAGTATACCAATTACACACAGAAAATAAATTCCTTCCTGTCACTGGGAGGTAGTAATTACCCAGCATGCATCTGGATGAGTTCATGAAAACAGAAAGGTCACATGACCAAACAGCTGGCGGCGATGTCACCGCACCAAAATCCTTCCTGGTTACTGTTGCTATGCTCGTATCTCTTCGTGTGTGCGCATACCAGTGGTGGATTAAAAAAAATCAGTAAATTAATTAAGTTAATCAAGTTAAATGAAAGTTTCTGGATTTGTTGGCAGTCAGCAGATGTTAAATTGTTTTCCAGAAAATGAAGTAATGATGCTCATTAGTGTAATGAAACTGCTGCTTCATTAACGGCCGGATAAAACAGGTTTACAGATTATGACAAACCAAATCTTCCACTAAATGTTGTTGTGAAATTTTTTTGAAGCTTTTTTAAATTTTTTAATTGAATTTGTATTTTTTTCCTTGGATATTTATCAAAAAAATTAATTGATATATATATGTTATTCAAAATATTTTATTTTCCCATAATTGTTTAATTTATTCAGATTAATTTACTATAAATTTCTTTTTATTTATGTACTTTACTGTTTATTTTATTCACTATCTTATCCTAAATATTGAACGTATCTAAATGTCTTTTTTTATTACTCTTATTAATGTTTCACAATTTCTTAGAATTTTTTTAATTCAAAATATTTGACTACTTTTTTACCATTTTAAATTGAGAATTCCTCTGTTATTGTTATCGTGAAAAATGAAAAATAATATTTTTATTCTTAAATTAGCTGCAGCTCTTTTTTTTTGTCCAAATTTCTTTTTGGATTAGATTTTTCTGTGAAATTTTCTATTTTTGTCTTTGCAGATTTCAAATCTTAATTAAATAAATTTAGAAAAACTAATTTTATTTGCAGAGGAAGAAAGGGGAGAATCACTCATTCACAAAATCTTAGTCTAACCAGATATGGAGATTAAACTTTATGTATTTATTTCTTTGTAACCACATAAAAAGACAAGTAGAAAAGTAAATATAACAATATTTCACAGTTAACTTTAAAACTTTAACAAAACTTTAATCCAAGCCAGTATAAGTCAGTAAATGTGCAGCTCTGACACATAAGGTTAGGTTAAAGCTGCAGAATAAACAGAAAATTTACTGCTTTTATAACATCAACATATTATTGAGAAATAAAAAATAAAAAAAAAGGTTTATTAATGATTTCTGCGTTCCAGTGTGTTTAATTTTCTACATTAACGTGTTGAGGAAGTGGAACGCGGCATCATTCAACACGTTATTACCATTTATTGAAGTTTATTATATGTACCATGCAGCATATTGTTATCTGAATATTGAGTCATTATATTGCTTTCGTTATATGGTGCAGCAACCAAAAAATTAAGCTATTTATAAATCGTATATATGGCCATTAAAGGTCAACAAATTATTGTTTTTAATGTAATTACATGTGTGGTTAACATGAAAAAAAATTAAAAGTGATTCATACACTTTATAAAAAGGGGAAAAGGGAAAGAAAAACATCAATAAATTTAATATCTTCTGCTTTAAACCACAAAAAATGTTAAATAATAAAAGATTATGACAGAAAAAGACCAAACTGGCACACATTTACTCCTCGCAAGGACAGATATACCAGCACACACACACACACACACACCGAGCCTGTCATCCGTGTTAATGAGGGTCTGCTGAGGTTACCATGGCGACGGGATGAGAGTGCATGCGGTTAACAGGTGGTGTCAGGACCAAACATTAACATTTTCCCTAAATGCCATCTTCCCACTGTGCTTTTTACCCAGAATTCCAGTTTCTGACCCTCCAGCCGAGCCAGCAGATAAATCAATAAACCTGACGGCGACTTCAAACTCCATCAATTCTGTAAGTGGTTCAGAGCTTCGATTTTCCCCATAGCGACTGGGACAGCATCTCACAGAAGTTTTACCTGATGTTTTCTATCTATTTTATTATTTAATAACTTTTCAGTTTAGTTTATCCACTGAATAAATGGATATAATCTGATTAAATCCACTAACTGTGTTAATCAGAATAATTACCCGGCTAAGGAAACACATGTTTTTTCTGGTTGTTTTGGAAATATAAATAAAATGGCCATGAAAGTAATTAATGATTTAAACTTTTCATTCATTTGTATTCTACGGGATTTTAACTGAAAATCAAATAAATATTTACTTATATTTGATTTAAAAAAACTGATATTACAGTACAATCACAACAATAAAAATTCACTTTTTCTGTCCTGTCCAAAAGCCCAGGGACGATTTTTTTCTTTTCTTATTAAGTCTGAAGCATAAAAAAAAGGCTTCAAACTAAAGATAAATGTGATTTTTTTGCACCTTGGTTTACTTCTACACTGCGTTTTATCTGCAACATTATGCAGATACAACAACTGCTCACTAGAGGCAGTTTTTACCCCCAAACGTTCTCATTTTCTGCAGGTCTTCTAAGAAAATAAAAAGCAAAGTTTCCAAAGGTTTATTTAGGTTTACCAAGAAGACACATCTCGATGCTAAGAAACGTCAGAAATTATTTTAAAGTTACTCCCTGTCCAACTTTCCACCAATCAGAGAGCTTAGATTGAGAGTAATATCCAATCAGGAGCACCAAAAGATTAAAAAATGAGAAGAAAATAAGGAAATTCCTGGTATTCCTGGAATAAAGCAGGAAGCTGAGCTGCTTAAGTGAGGATAGGAGGGACATAGGAGCAGAAAGATCTGGAAATACCAAAAAAGTCCTAGTAGGAATCATTCTGTTTTAGTGCTAAATCTACCGATGCATTAATTTTAGTCTCATAATCGTCCAGACATCGTAAAAACATGTCTGTTTGTTGCATGTTAAATCGAACCTCGTTTCAGTTTAATCCGTCCAACTGTAAGTGAGAGCATCAGCAGATAAATTTCACAGCCTGAAGGTGCAAACAGGGCTAGTCTTGCTACATCGCTGCGATGCAACAAGTCCGAACGAGTTCGACAAACCACAGAAAGTCTCTGACTGGAGGCCAGTGAAAGGAAGCATGGGCGAGCTTAATGCTAAACCACGTCTGCTTCATCCACAACAATGCTAAAAAGCCACAAATCTGCTCCAGCAAGAGGGTTTCTGGATCTTTACTTTCAGTTTTCCACCAGAGTTTGGATGCAACAGTTTGACCTGATTCATGCAACCAACACAGACACAGCTTTTCTTTTAGATGACACACCCTGAACTAATAAAACTTATAATTATCTACATTATATGTGATCATCATGAAGAATATTTGATTCCCGAGCGTCAAAACATTAAAAATACAGACCTGTTTCTGTTAAAAGGAGGTACATTTATGCAACAAACTGACCAACTTCACCACATGCAGAATTATAAACCAGTGTTTTAGCTTTTTTAAAGTTGGAAAATACCAAATAAAGTCAGAAAAGTTTCTAAAATCTCCAGTTGCATCATTCTGGAAGGTTTTCCAATCGGCTGAAGTGAGGGTGTCAGGATTGGGTATAAAAGCAGCGTCTACCAAATTCTGCATTTTTCCCAACCAAGGGCAGGTCATTGGTCCAAAGTACATCAATAAGCTCTACAACAAATATTTCTAAATGACAGATTGTAAAGAACTTCAGTGTTGCAGCATCTACAGAAGAAAAATTAAGGAAAAAATTCAGGAAGCAAAGGAAATATCAATGTGGAAATAACTTATGACTTATTTAAGCAGGAAGATTTCACCTGTTTTTAATTTTATGGATTTTAGATTCATAATCACACAGAAAATTTTATGTTTTTTTACTATTACTAAAATCTATTTTATGTACATTAGTACTAATATTTGAAATTATCATTATTGTTATCAAAATTTACAATTGTTTATGTTTTCTAACTAAACTAACATTGAATTTTTCGTGGAAATTGTCACTTTTTCAGTTTAATCTCTGAGAGACTGTTTTTTATTTGTTTATTCAAAAATTAACATGAAATTTAAAGAATTTTTTTATCATTCAGTAATTTTAAACTATTAAATAGAAAGTAAGAAATAAATTTGTTTTCTATTTTTAACACTATCATTTTAATTCTGCAATCACTCTGAATAACTGAAACTATTAAACAAAAGTAGTTAATAAATATAAACAAGACATGATATTTGAATTCAATTTTTTTCTAATTGGTCAAATTTGTCATTTAATAAGCTTCAGCTCAATGAAGAAATGATGCAAAGAAAAATATTTCTGCTGGTTAATGTGAGGAGGGTTCCAGTTTCTTCACCACTCTAAACATCTGAAGTCTGATGAATACTTCATGTTTATTTTCATTCTTTCACAAGAGAGCCGTGAAAACAATCAGTAAAATTACATATCAGTAAAATTAAGCAAAAACCAGCGGTGAAAAGTTTATCTTTGCAGGAAAGCAGCAGGCAATAAAAAGAAAATAATACAAGTGAGTATTTCAAAGTGAAAGACCAAAAACAGTCCAGCTTCAAACTGCTTCCTGTTTCTTCAAATCAACTTTTCCATCTTAGCAAGCAAAACAAAACTTGTTTGGAGATTTAAGGGCTGTTTCTATCACAAAGCTGCTACTGGATTTGCATTTTCCTCTTTAAAAAAAAAATTATATTTATACTGCACAATTAATCCGATCAGTATTGACAGTAGTACCATGCCAGGCCTTTAGATGGCAGTGAAACCTTGCAACGAAACAGCGCATGTTTACACCAGTTCATTCTACGTCCTCATTAAACTGTAAAATGAATGTTAATGCCAGAGCTCAGATATAAAGAAAGAATAAATGATGATCTAGTTGCCTTTTGTGATGAATGGTAATAATTGAGATCAATCAATCATGACATTGCTTTATATCGTTTCATATCGATCGGAGGATCCTAGGTCGAATCGAATCGAAATCGTATCGTGACTGAATTTGAGATATCTGCAAACATCGAATCGCTGTATCACTATATCTATATAAAATCGTTTCGTGATCAAATCAGTGGTTCCCACCCATTGTAGGCAGTGACGTCGTCGTAATCAGAGGGTCCCGCCTTGCTTTTACACGCCTTTGCTCCAACCCGACGTAGCAATAAAATATTAACATACAAAAAAATAAACTTCTACCACCTGCTGATCCACAGCTCCACAATAAAACTCACAAAAAATACCTGAATTCCCAGCATCTGCCTACAACAGGAAACCAGCTGAATCTACTGGGATCCAACAAAACTGTCAAATATCACCACTTTTCTACCAAATAAAATCCTGATATTACATAATTAATTATTTTTAAACTGTAATAACGAAAGATTAAAACATGTAGTTTTAATGGAAGTCAATGGGACACTTTTGACCACAAAGGCCATTAGAGGAAGTATCTGATAATACATTAAAATATACTCATGACATCAAATCAGTTTATTAACAAATCTTTGACAAATTCAAGAATCTAATCACCACTAAAGCCTTGTCCATGCCAATCTATATTTTATGATATATATGTAGTGTTTTGTATCTTTTTAATGAAAAATTAACTGTTTAAATAATTAAAATCACATTTAATGGGTAAAAAGTCTTAAAATGACCGAATGCTTGGTATTATTAGGCAGGTTTTAAGGTGTTTAAGTGAGTTATGAAAAAAATAAGCAGAAGCATTTTTGAAAAATACAGAAAACTTAATGATTTTATAAAACCACCAGGGGTGGTTCTGGTCCTAGTGATGAATAATTGCGTCAAATTTTGATTATTTTAAGAAAATATAATTATATATGATGTTATAATACACAATTGGGGCTCACATTACAACATGTAGGACAACGTGTGATCAACATGAACTAAAAAGTTGATATTAGATCTTACATTAAAGAGAAAACATAAATGTTTACCCTCAGACTGAATGTACATTTTACTTTTTATCATTTTCTAGTTATGTTAAAATTTGTGTCCACTCACACTAAACAAATATTTACATATAGCTGCAAATATTTCTTTTCTAAAATAGCTCTTTTAAAACATGAAGATTTGACACTTTCTATTTGAGAATTAATATCATTCACATTATACTCTTATAAAGGATAAAGTTATCAAAATACAACTAAAATTTGTCCATTTAACTTGTGAGGTCAGGTGGAAAGTTCTTGTTCTCATTTTAGTCTCTCAAACGGAACAAAATGCTAAATAAACAAAAGAAGTTGCAGTTAACTGGATGGAAGTAACTTAAATATGTTTTGTTTTTTTAATGCAGTATAGAAATAAGTCTTTTTTCGTAGGTTCCCTGTCAGTTACACTTGTGTGTCCTGTTTCTACTTTTCTGCGCCTGTGAGGACACCAGCATCTGGTTTGTTTATAAGTGACACAACAGGCTCAGAAACTGGAAATAAAAACCAAGTCTCATAAAAACCAACAAAGCATGAAGTTGAGTGATCAGGATGGTTTTTCTCAGCCACTTGTGGGTCTTTTCTCCTCACTCTGCAGCTCTACTTTTTTTTTTTTTTTTTTTTTTTTTTTTTTTTAAAGGTGCATTTTATCAGTGTTTTCTTGTGTTTCGTGCTGTCATGGTGCTGTGAGTGATGCTACTGGAGCTGAGGTTAAGTTACTGGAGGAGAAAGATGGAGCTGAGTCAAGCAGAACTAGGTGGGGCCTGTCAATGTTCTCTGTTTGTTGCTGACAGCACGCGCAGAGGAATAAACCCGAGCTTTGTCTGTAAATAACCGGATGTCAGCCTGGCACATCGGGTCCATCTAACTCCTCCACCCCGCTGTCTGCTTCAACTTACTTCCTCTCTTTATCCTCCAGCGGAGCAGCGGGGGTTCCGCAGCTCCGTGGCCGCCTCTCAGCGCTCCCTGCCCGGTCTGCTCTGCCAGCAGGCCCCGCTGCTACGGAGCTCCTGAGACTGACCGCAAGCCGGAGCCTCGTGCGCGTTTCTACCAACCAGAAGCGGTCACGCGGACGGACAGACAGCCGACGTGATGAAGTCTAATATAAACTGTTTTACCGTTAGCGGAGCTCCTGTCTGTCTGTCTGCCCGCCTGTCTGTCTGTCTGTCTGTCCGCCGGTCGGTCGCTTCCGCAAACCCAACCCAGCTCGCCACCGGCCTGTCTGCCTCTCCGCTTCACCCGGCCTGCCTTGACCTGACCCGGGCCGTTCCGGGATAAGCTACGGCTAAAAGACGGAGCGAAGAAACAGCAGAAGAGGAAAATGGAGTAAAATAAAGCGGAGAGAAACGGAGCGGTACTCACAGTCATCCACCCGTCCGTTCCGCTGCGCGTCGCTCGCTCTCTCTCTCTCCCGCTATCTGTGAACGTCGCTCTCCCAGAGCCGCTCCCTCCTGCTGCCGCCTCTCTGACGTCAAGCTGCGTGCGGTGAAACCGGGGTACTTCCTGTTAAACCTTTCAGAATAAAACCTTTAATGGCTGAAAATTGATTTCTTTAAAAAAACAACAAAAAAAAAACAGTTTTTTAATCAGAAGATATTTTATTAGATAAAAGTCGAATTCTAAAACACAAAAATCAAAATCATTCTATTTTTAAAGGTAGTTCACTATGACAATTGAACTTTCTCTTTGAAAAAAAAAATTGTGGTTATTTTAAAATTTTACTATTTCTTTTTATCTCATTTACCTTATGTATTTGCTATTCATGATTGATTTATTTTTTATAATTTATCTTTAATTAGTAAGCACTATCAATGTTTTCCCATTTTTGCAGTTTTTCCCCCCCAGATTTTTCTCTTATATATTTTGTTTTTATATAGTCGTAAATACATTCAGACGTCAAGCTGTTAAAACAGGTTTTTAACCTAACCAATCCTGTCTTTGATTTATTGTAACAGTAAGTAATTAGCCAGCCAATAAAATATTGTATGTCAAATATTACTTTTGTGCTTGACTTGTAACCCATGAGCAACAAGTGATCAGTGGTAGTTCAATCCAGTTTGAATAATTTAAAATAAAAACTTAATTTCAGAAATATTTATCTAAAATTTCTTTGACTAAATGTTTGAAATATTTGTTAATGGGGAGAAAACGTTAGTTTAAAACTCTGCAGACTGTTGTTTAATAGATGTGTTTTGTATCTGCAATGTGTAAAGAGGCTTCAGCTACTCGGTGCAGGTTTCAGTTCTGGCGTACTTTGATGCATGAAATCCTGTGCTTAATTTCTAAGTTCAACTCCAAATTTAAAAAAAAAGTTTCGGCAAAAAACATTGAAAAGCTGTTACCTTGAGCTTGACCAAATCAGCTGCTTCTCATTTACAACTGATCTGGTTGAATTTTGTACTGAAAATTCACAAAATCTTATTAAACATTTAGTTGTTCAAACTAATTGCCTATTAAACTAACGCAATATTTAATATTTACTTTTATTGCACATGTACTTTTCTCACCACCACTTCAAAGCGAAAACTATATTTTACTTTGAAAGCAAAACATATTTACTTCCGGTTTTGCTCTGACTTCGTAATGACTGCCTCCGACACTTTTTTATTATGACGTTTCAGCCTCGCTCTCAGCTGTCTAGGGCTTCCTGCAAAGTAGAAACATTTTCTCTGGTTTCCATTTCTCCCCCCAAAAAAGTTATAAGAATTATTTCGCTTCCGTTGTTCCGATAATCACGTGACACCAGTCCATTCACATACAACGATCAGGTCAACTATTTGAAGAAAAAACTTTGGAGGGACACAAAAAATAATACTTTTGACAAATTACACATGAGAGTAAATATATGTTTTTTTTGTAAACCTTGTCAACAAGTATTTTCTTTTGGTGAATAAAAAGCTGAAGTAAAAAGGAATGTTTTAAATAAAATTAAATCAAATTTTTAATGGACAAAGCAGAGCTTTGTTTTGCTATCATTTTTGCTGTTTTTTGTCAAATAAAACTAAAAAATGTACTAAAATTAAGAACTGAATCCATAAATATTCACAACTAACAACCAGATTTTATGGTGAGCCACAAGGCTTTATTCTTGGCCTATCATAGTTTCTAATCAGAGTATGTCACTCACAGAAGCCATTTGTTGATGTTGTTGTCACTTGCTTTCCCATTTGTTTTGTTTTGTAGTATCTGGTGGTAAAGAGGCACACCTGGTATATTAAATAGCAGCCAGAGGTGACGCCAGGAATTTAATTATTTCTGGTGTGGACCTTCACAGTTTTTACCGCTTTTACTTTTGTCATTATTTGAACCTTTATTTTTATCTGTGTGACCTGTCGTTATCTCACATCATTGCAAATCCTAAAAAATAACGAGAACTTCACCCAGCATGGAAAGCAGCTCTTAGCATGTTATAAACAAACTCTTTAAAAGCCAGTTACTACAGCAACAAATACAAGCTGAAGAGACAGAGAAAAAAGAAGAATTTAATTGGTTGTTTGTTTTTACACTGAAGCCTGTATCTGATATTTTGGTTTATCTCAGTGTTTAGTCTCCCATCAATCCCAGACTGCACCATCTAAAGTTGTCATCTCATATTTTACTAATTTTAGAGATAAATTAAGTATGTTATCATAAAATTCAACACTTGTCTGGTTTTTATGTCCGTCTCAGCTGATGTCATGAATCTGAACCCTCCTGTTAGCTGTTTAACCCTTTGTCTTCATGCTCTACCATTTGGTAGAGCAAATCTTTCAGTGATTATCATGAATCTTTATAAATAATTGATTAAATAAACCTGCCTGAATAGTCTCTACCAATTGGTCTGGGTATGTTCTACCAAAAAAAAGTGTTTACATTTTTCATCATTTAATTAACTTTAGTGTCAACTGTTTCCTAAAAAGCATTTTCATTGTATTTTTGTTGTTCAAAAGAAAACAGAAAATGCAAAAAAAGAAAAAATCTCTCTTGCTTTTTTCTTATTGTGAAATTTAAAAGGTTAAAGCCCCTCACGTTGCCTCCCCCACACACATAACGACACCCAGAACTGAAAATGACGCAGCAGGCATTGGGTGGGTGGAGGTGAGTGTAGAAAACAGCAAAGCATGTCTAAGCGTGCTGACAGGAACATGCCTTGACACACATTCATGTTTCCTCTGCTTTGGAGAACTTTGTGCAACTTTAACCCCTTGAGGGCATTTAAATTAGCTCAGCATTTAACATGAGTAACACACACACACACACAAAGTGTTTACTACATACAGAAAGATGGTGTTATGAAGCCACACCCTGACAGGAAAGAGTCACCAAGAATAGAGTCTCCCTCCACCCAACCAGCTTCCCTTTCGCTGACACACACTTCCTCTAAATCACTTTGTTTCAGTTCAACACGCACAAAGATCTGGAACTTTATTCAGAAACAGCAGGAAAATAAACAAAAGGAAAACCCGAGACGACGTGTGTGTGCGTGTGTGTGTGTCTCACCCTGACATGTGTCAGATGGACGACTCTGGCCCAGACTGGACTTAAATGATTGTTTCTTAATGGAAAATCCACCAAGAAGCGACAAGAATGGACAAATTTAAACGCATAAATGTAAAGTATGTGTAATTTGATGGATTAACATGATTTAAATGATCATTAAACAAACTGCTTCATAGTCTGAGGATTACCGGAGAGTGGCACTTTGTTACGTTAAGCTGCTGATGCATAACTTATTAATCATCACACGCAGTGTTTTACTTCTCCAGACGTGTACAGTGTCACTTTTCTTTATTTCTAATCATTTAACTTTTACTCATTTATTTCTAACTCTAAGATATTATGTTGTAATATCTATTTTAATTACCTCTTATTAATATTTCTGAACTATCAGGTGAGTGTCCTGAGGTGCAGATTAGGCGTTTTAATTGGCTGATTTAAGAGTTTTGGTCTTTTTTTTATTATTAGAATAAATAAATAAATACAATAGAAATAAAAAAATAAATGAATAAATAAAAGTAGATAGAAAAATAAAAAAAATAAAAAAATCTGAGGTCGCTCTTGGGGGAATCATCCAGCACTCATGAAGCAGCATTAAATTAGAAATTTTATTTTTTAATTACATTTTTTTGTATTGTACAGAAGGTGTTTTTCCCTGAGCGGGTTCTGTCTGCAGCTTTGCACTCAGACATGAAGACGGCCTGAAAGGCGGTGCATCAGAGCAGAATAAATGATCAAACTTCAAAGGGGGGAAATCATCAGCATGTCAATGATCAGCACACCAATACCAGCTTGTCATTCAGCGGTTGCTAGGAAACGGGATGAATGAGTGTCATTTGGCTTGTTTGCTGTCGTTTCCTCAGGTCCCCTGTGATCAGGAAACCAGCGTTTGGGTTCTCAGGTTCACCTGGACGATTTTATTTACTGTTAGTGATGCTTTTTCATGCGATCCTGCTGTCATGTATTTTTATTTTTCTCTCTCTGGCGCCCTCTGCTGGTGCTCACTGGTCAGACAACCAACAGCTGGGACGTGAATGTTGAGGTCCGGGTTCTGGGGAAAATCCGTCCCTCCTTCAGGTGATCAGCAAAGTTTTCCAGAACTTTCTATCCCGTCCAGCAGGTGTCCATCAAGTCACATCATGTTGGTTTATATCTGCTAAATCCACCCTGATGATCCATGATAAAACCCTTATTTATCACATCTTCATCACCAGTTTTTGTCCAATTAGGAGCAGCCAAAGACCAATCAGTGAGGCCCTTAACTTCCGAAAGAAGAACAGAAGAAGTTAGGAGCCTTTTTTTAATGCCTGAATGATTAATAAGTCGTTATTAGGTGGCTCGCTCCACATTCCTCTAAAAAAGTGCACATTAAAGTAAAAATGGGGAGAAAAAACGCAAAAACGTTTTAAGAGGACTTTGCAAAAACCTTTCCTCTTCGAAGTGAAGCGATGTGATCGTTACAGAAACGTGGTTCAGTTTGATTTCAACAGCTTTCCAAACGGCTTCCTGTGCAGCGGAAAGCAAGAGAAATGAGAACTAAAACAAACTCACGTCCACCGTGAATAAGACAAAATGATGTCTGAAACCACCGTAAACTGCTGAGTTCATGGCCGAGGGGGAAATGTTTATGTAAATACTGATTCTATTCATGGAAAACGCTTGTTTGAGACCTGTTGCATCATTTTATGGTCAAAACTTGACCCAAAACCCAGCTGATTCCTGTATTCTGCCCCCTGATGGGCACTGTTAGCACTACAATGATTTCACATTTGTATAATAGATGGAACATATACGACTTATATATATTATATATATATATTATATATTTTGATAAAAGATATTTTGGTCAAACAACCAAACATGGTTCAAATTTACAGCTTTGAGTGCTTTTATTAAGGATCAGAAGCACATATGCATTAAAATATTTGACTTAAAGTAGATGTGTATTAAAATATAAAATACTTTCAAAGAACCGTAACAAATATAGAGTTGTGCAAGAAGCTGAAAAAGAGATTTTTAACTCCAAATCTAACTCTGTATACATGTACCTTTATTCTATATCTCGATATATTTGAAAAACAAGATATATAACCCAGCCCTTATACTAATTACACTACTTTGGTTTTAAATGTACTTAAAAGAACTAAACAAAGAAATCTGATTTAGGAAAATCTTTCTTTAATACCTTAATATTCGGGATTTTCACTCAATTCAATTTCAATTTCACTCAATGAGGTTTTATCTTAAAAATGTATTGAAACACTTGATTTCTTTGCGTATTTTTAGACTTTATACTTTGTGGTTGTTTTTTTATGAGAAATAAACTACGGTTTTGCAGAAACCGAAAGAAAAAAAGTCAGTCGGGAGTATGAAGGCAGGCAGAAATGGACCTTTTTATTTTTCTCGGGCAACAAACAGTGGATTGTCCTGACCAGACTGGACCAAACCGGATTAAACCGGTCCGCACCCGGTTTAATCACGCCAATCCAAGCAAAACAAGCAGAACTTTAATATCAAAACTGGAGATGACCCGACTGAACCAGCTCGAACCGGTTTGGAGCCGCCCTGCCTGACAGAACAGCCAACAAAAAAATGGTTTACGTTGTTTTTTGTTTTTTATTTAAACACTATAGCCAGCGTCCAGTCAGGTCCGGTCAAATGTAATATGGTCCAATAATCCCTCTTCTCTTCTTTCCATCCTTCCTTTCCTCCCAGGAGTGAAGAAGTGGAGGACCGGTCTGTTGAATCGGCGAAACAGATGCTGATTGGTCCACAAATAAAACCCCGCCCATCCGTCTTTTCCCAAAACCCTCCTATTGGTTCCCTACATCGTTCGCCAAAAGAATAACAAAAACTAAAAAAGAACAAAAAAAAAACCAGAGCGAGCCCTTCTCCCATTGGTCACCACAGCTTCGGAGGGAAAGGCTGTTCTACTTCCCCTATTGGTCAGTTTTGATAACACGCTAACTGTCAGTCTTTCAGCAGCGGCCAATCAGGTTTCAGTACCTGCGGGAAATATGAAAAAAAGACAACAAAAAAAAAAAAAGAGGAATGATGATGCACGAGGAGATCAGCCAATCAGACGATCCCGTTAGAAAAACAAACGGCGAGTGGGAGGAGCTTCCGAGCCTCGTGTGGAAATTAATTTTCTGGAATTTTTAAATTTCTCTAACGTAGTTTTTGTCCGTTTTGTCCGTGTGTGTGTGCTAGCCGTCCGTCAGACTTCCTGCTTCTTTCCCGACTGCTGATTTCAGTGCAATGCATCATGGAACGATCGGAGAGGGTGTGTCACTACATCTGTGTGTGTGTGTGTGCGTCCTGTTGTCATGGAAACGTGCTGCGGGTTTAGCGCTCCAGCAGCCGGGTGGTGCCGTGTTGCATCGTGGGAATCGTTTTTTTTATTTTTTTATTTTAACGTTTTCTGTCCGTGATTTTTATTTTTTTATTTTTTATTTTTAGCTGGTGTCCATGGACTCCATGTTGGCCGAGCTGGAGTCTCTCTGGATGGAGTCGAAGATGGCGGCCAGCTCCTGATTGGACGAGATCTGGGACTGGAACTCTGACATCAGCGGCGACTTCTCGGCCTCGGGGATGGTCAGCAGTGCGACGACGGCGCGCATCGCCGATCGCTTCAGCTCGTCCTGCTTCTCGAACTCTTGCTTCACCGAGTTGGCCTTCACCTGCAGAGACGCACATTTTCAGTCGGCTGCTCCCCACATCACAACGTTTACATGAGGAGTTTGATTCCTCGTTAATCCTGCTCTAACGAGATGAAAAATTACCCTGTAAAAACCGAATTCTGCGTCCAAAACGATGATAGCAAATTAAGATTAATTCTAATTTTATTAATTCTAACACTTTTTATTCTGAATTAAATAAGGACGCAAACAACTAATCGATTATCAATTAATTGTTGATAGGTAATTACTTGATTAAAATAAATTAATTGCAATTAATCCTTCTCAAACCACATGAAGGCGCTTGATGCCAAAAGTCCTTGAAGCACGTGTGAACACGAGAAACTGTCCTCTGACCATAGCCATAATAATTAATTATATTAAATACAATAAAAATAATAATAATAATAATTATAAAGATAATAATAATAATAACAATAATGATAATAATAATAATAGAAAATAATAACAATAACAATAATAATAACAATAATAATAATAATAATATAATAAAAAAAATAAAAAAATAATAATATTAAAAATGAAGTTAAGTTACAGGTACTACTCGGAAAATTAAAACATTCCTGAAAAAGTGCTGCATTTCTGTAACTTAACGTCAAAGATGAAATGTACAAATATAGACTAATAATATGCAAATGAATATATTTCAGCTTTTATTTATTTAGATTTTGCTGATCAGGATTCGCAGCTTCAGAAAACCTCAAATTAAAAAACTCAGAAAATTCAGAAAATTCTTTCATTCAATAAAAAAATGGATTTTAAATACAAAAATGACGCTGAAAGTAAACTCTTGCAAACTTTTTTCACATTTTATTGTGAAATTCGGAATAAAAACAACTTTTCCAGCATATTCTAATATTCCCTTTAGTACCTGCATTTCTGTTGTTTTTACAGTTTCGTATGTAAATCCGTGCTGCTGCCACGCAGTCTTAAGGTGGGCGGTTTGCGTACCTTGGTGGTGCAGGTGGCCCTCAGCGGCTCCACCAGTCTGTCCAGTCTCTGCAGAACGGCGCTGGGACACAGCGAGGACAGCCTGGCCAGCATCAGGAACGTCAGCATCTAACAACACAACCAGCACCGTGAGAACCCGCTCGACCCGGTCGACCCGATCGCCAGGTCACATGACGCCAACAGGCAGCCGAGCGGACACCTTGATGTCGTAGTGGTCCTTCAGCCCGTCCTCTACGTGGTTCAGGAAGGTGAAGATGTCCAGGCGGTCCAGGCAGCTGTCCAGGAGCGTGTACATGCACTCGAACGCCGCCTTCCTCAGGTCCAGCCCGTCGTCCACCGTGTGTTTGAAGGGACCCATCTCCACCTGCGCAGAGGCCACCGTCAGTCCCCGGAGCCCCGCCCACCTGCTGATGATGTCACGCCGCCGCTCTCACCTCTCGGATCAGCTCCTTCCGGACTTTGGTCTCGTTGTACAGCTGCGGTAAAACTGAGTCCAGCAGCTCTCGGATCAGGCTGGGTTTGTTGTGGGCGGCCGAGTTGAACGTTACCAGGGCAACCCGTCGCACGTTTAGGTCCGGGTCCTCCAGCGTCTTCAGGAAATCACCTGAGGGAGGGAAACGGCCAATGAGAGCGCAGCCTGGGAGAGGGTTACTTCTTTATTCCTAGGACTACTTTACTCATTCCTAGGATTACTTTCCTCATTCCTGGATTACTTTCCTCATTCCCAGGACTACTTTCCTCATTCCTAGGATTACTTTCCTCATTCCTGGATTACTTTCCTCATTCCTGGATTACTTTCCTCATTCCTAGGATTACTTTCCTCATTCCTGGATTACTTTCCTCACTCCTGGATTACTTTCATCATTCCTAGGACTACTTTCCTCACTCCTGGATTACTTTCATCATTCCTGGATTACTTTCCTCATTCCTAGGATTACTTTACTCATTCGTAGGACTACTTTACTCATTCCTAGGATTACTTTCCTCATTCGTAGGATTACTTTACTCATTTCTAGATTACTTTACTCATTCCTAGGATTACTTTCCTCATTCGTAGGATTACTTTACTCATTTCTAGATTACTTTACTCATTCCTGGCTAACTTTCCTCATTCCTAGGATTACTTTA
>JAVQJG010041837.1:0-13200 GCA_036024015.1 Craterocephalus amniculus | reverse complement strand
CAATGAGAGCAGAGGATTACTCATTAACTGCATCCTGTTGCTCTGAATCACTGTATAATACTGAATGTGGGATGTGTGTGCGTGACTCCAAGCTTCCACACCCAACAGCCGAGGGAGCCATTGCCCCGGAGGCCGCAGCATTCTATGCAAGGCGCAGCCACTTTGAGACACAGAGACGGAACGGATTAACATTAGAAATGGGCCAAATGGGGACCCCGAACAGCTCAACGTTGTTCAAAAACGATAAGTCACAGCCAAATAATTCTTGGACCGTGAGCGGCAGGAGGCTTCTGGGGTCGTGAGGATGTCATCAGTTTTTCGGTAGCACGAACAGAATTCGAACGGCGGCGAGTTAGAAAAGTATTGCCCGAATAGACGTGGTCCAGACAGTATAATGGGAGGTGAATGGGGGAAAAAGGAGGGTGGACCAACTTTGGAGCTCCGTAGCGTGAAAACCGTCCTTCCGACGGTTTTAAAACTTCATATCCAGATGATCCTGACAAAATTCATGATGTTTTGGTGTATAATATGTGTCCGTAGGGCGAACGGTCTGGCCGTGAGGGTCGATGGTTCGCTCAATTTTAATTATAAAAAATTAGAGTGCGGCTAGAGTGGGAGGGATTTTTTGTGATTTTCACGTTTTTGTCAAAACGTAACTCGCGATTCCGTGAAAACCGTAAGAGATCCAGCGGTTTGCCTTCAGTAAGTCAGAGTTTCATCTTTCCTGACCCGTTTAAACTTTTAATGGTGTTTCAACGTGGAAGCATGGCTGAGATCTATGGTCTCAAAGATGCCTTGGTTTTGGGTTCATCTCGGGAAAATCTCATTCATTCCCTATGGGGACGAAAAATCGCAGTTTTTGGCGAATAAAGTCATTACCATCGATTCCCGACTGAGACGCACGTTTTGGTATAACTTTTATGGGGGTGCTGGCAAAGGCCTAGGAGGAGATCCGTGCCAAACTTTGAAGGTTTTGGGCGCGAGGAGAAGTTTAATAATAATATCGCGGAATAAACGCAGAGCAATAGTAATATGTTGGCCTTAATGCTTACAGCATTGGCCCCCAAATAATGTTTATACTTACTAAATACTAATCAGACTAATCGGGGGGAAGGACATCACTTTGCCAGGCAGCATAAAGAGTAGATTCTGGAGCAAAGTCATGTGATCTGATGAGTCCAGATTTATCCTGTTGGAGAGAGACAGAGGTTTTCTTCCCTGATGGAAAAGCCATATTCCAGGATTTTCTGGGCTCAGAGTTTCCTACAGTGGTTCAGGGATCATGAGACTTTATTTTTCACTCATGGTTTTGCCACCACATAGTCCAGACTTGGAGCTCATTGAGAATCTAGCGATGTGCAGGATAAGCAGTGCGCAGTGGCTGGTCTCCCATCATCACTACAAGACTTTAGAGGGAAATATACAGTATACTGTAAGTGGATGGAAATAAATGTGATATTGCAGAAGAGTGTGCCATCAAGCTAAAGGCAGACTAATGAAATATTACAGTGTGTGATATATATATATATTTTTTTTTACTTGGAAAGACAGCGAATTGTATGAAGACTTCATGATTTCATCTTCATGTGATCAGTATCACAGCATGAAAAAAGTTTTAAAAACCTCACTAAAGCCAGTCTTCTGCTGCATGTAGATTATTACAAGCAAGTGAACATGTTTTCAGATTAGATATGAAAGTGTTTTCATAACTATGTTCAGATATGAACATTCAAGATATTAATATCGCAAAAGCAACCATATATATTACATATTGTTATGTACATTGTTATATTATTAATATATTACATTATATATCATAGATTTCCCTCTGCTCATCCTGTATTTACACCTCTGGAAGATTGTATTGTTCTGAAAGATGCTTTGTTTTCACCAAACCCATAGTACTATGATATCGAGATATCTGACATGAATATCGAGATATGACATTTTGTCCATGTCATTCAGCCCTCATTCAGATGAGTCCTTGTTTTAAGCTGCTTTAAGAACCTACATGTTAAAGATTAGAAAGACCATCCAGTCTTTCATCTCTGAACAGCACAAAACCCAGCATGAGCGACGGTGTCCATGGCGATAACGACTTCATATGTATGAGGGGACTGTTGATCCAGAGGCGTGTTTTTTCTTCGGAGGTGAGTGCTTATTCAATCGAAACAATGCCAGACCTCCTTCTACATGATTTACAACCAGGTGGCCTCACAGACATCAAGTGTGTGCTTGACCTTCTTGCTGGCCCTCTAGATTAGTGGATTATAATACAGGCAACACTTCGATCAACACAAAGAAATAATGGACTTTAATGAAGAGGGGATCCGGTGTGTATGACTTAGAGTGTGGTAACGCAAACATTAAACAGCGTGAAATATTCAATGACGATTCCCAGAGGGTAAACCAGAGAAACGAGCAGGGATACCGCCCCATTTGTTATCATAATGCATCTTCTTGTTAATCTGCTTCCCGCTGCTAGAAGTAGAGGGAATGTGGCAGGAGGGGGGGGGGGGTTGCTTCATTGAATATGTTTTCTGTTCTGCCTGAATCATTGATCTTCTCTCTGAACAAAGTTTATGTATGTTCCAATCTGACGCCAACCACGGTTTTAAAAAACCAGTTGCCAAATGGCTGTGTATTGATAAATCAATGGCGCTGTCCTCGGTGCTGAAGTAGCACATAGATTTTTAATACTTCTTGTTCTGTCTTTCTGCTTGTTTCATCATCAATTTAGTGGATTCTATAAAGAGCAGACCATGAATACTTATGTCAGGATTACATGCAGCCTAAAGTATCTAACGCGTGTGTGGAACAAATAAAACAGTCCAGTCGCAGCCCCTTTCTAGAAATGCTTTATTCAATATTATTATTTTCTGTGTGTATACAATAGATTGGACACAAACTGTACAGTGCAGACAAACTCCGTTTGCATAATATATATGTAAAGGTAACTGTACATTTACTGACAGACAAAGTATTCTCCTTTAATGTTTGCACCAGTCATGTTTGGCTTTTGGCTCATAGCTGGTATGGTTTGAAGAGGAAGGACACAACATTCAGTGGTTTTAATTGATATAATCTTAAAATTATTCATGCTAGCGTGTAATTCTAGACCCTTTTTCTGCAAGCCCCATTGCACGACTTTCGGGACCTGTGTTATAGGTAAAACCACTTATTTGTTAAAGGAAAAGTATATAAGAAAAATTGTTGCTTAATTAAAAAACTATACGTATCACTGAAATAAAATAGAAAACAACTGGATTAATGTTTTGTTTTCTTCAAAATGAGTGTTGAACGTACAATAAAAGGCAGTCAGGTGAAATTAAAGTCATCTTCTTCGTCAATGGCCGCTAATTTCTTTTTACTTTTTGTCTTTAAAGATGGTCTTCTTCTTTGTTTTCTCCACTACGTTGTATAACCAGGAACAGATTCCTCCCAGCTCGTTCATATACCAGCATCTGAAATAACATCCTGAACTCTAATCCATCATTGTTAAAAGAAAGACACAAAGGATATTCAAAAATTACTTCTTCATGCGTTTTTTTACTTCTCATAATGATATTTCCTTCTCTCGGCCAACAGAATTAAATATTGATGCTGTGCTGTTAGTATTTTCTATCAGACATGCATTAGTGTAACAACATTAGTAATATGAAGTAATTTTGATTCATTCTTCCTTTGCTTTGTTAATGCAATGATGGATTATGATTCCAAAACAGCGTATCCTCACGAGCTGTTTCCGATGCCGAAACAAATGGAGCATCTTTACCTTCGCAAACCCACGGCAGAAATGAGCCAAAGGCAAAGTTTTACTGGTGCGATGCTGCAACGGCTTGTTTTGATTTCCTACATTTCCACATGCATTAGCATCCCCGTCATCATCCCTCTTAAAATCATGCAACAGTCCAAACAGAGAGAGAGGGGGGGCAGGGGAAGAAGGGCTTGCAACAGAGAAAAAAAGAGGTGGGAATAAGTTCTCTGGCTGCACAATTACACAACGAGCAGAGAGTGAAAGCTAGCATAGTTCCAGTGAACAGAAGATTGGGGATCAAAGGATAATTGAAAAGTAAAATAGGACGAGGAGCTCGCGTTTGCCACGTGTGTGGGACGAGAGGGGGCTCGGAGAAAGAAACAGCTGGGAGGAGAGAGATGTCTCATTTCAGATTCAAATGTAATAAGGCAGTCTTCTGAAAGGGGAATAAAGCCGAGGAGGGGAAGGGAAAAAAACCTGAGGGAGACAAGCTACATCATGAGTGCTAACCATGACATGCTCCTGTGGCTCTGAAGTGCACCTGCACTGCAGCGGTCAGGTCACAAAAGCTTCCCTTTTTTCTCTTTTCCTTTTATTATGCCTCTTGTTGTGTCCATTGTGGTCCCCCTGACTTCTGATTTCAGAGTCGGGGGTCACGCGGGGCGAGCCACGGCGGCTCCATGCGCATAACTTGTACGTGTAAATTAAAAGTGACCCAGGTTGTTCCGATTGCTCACTTCTAATTAAATCAGCTGCTGTCTTCCTGTACGGAGCTTGCTGCAAGATATTTCCTAATTGTAGCCTTGGTACCTGGCTAAACCACCGGCGGAGAACAATCTCTCAGGAGACGCTGACAGTAATTACGTCGTCGTTGTTTGAACCAGGAGCTGTGATTACCAGCCTGGAAACGCTCTTGTGTTGTCTTTGGTCAGAAGCCAGGAAACCCAACCATCATTAATTCGAAGCGTATCCCATAGATCTTTAAAAAAAAACTGCTTTCACATGATGAGAAACCTACTGTGAAGCTAACAAGCCGAGCCTTTGACTGGAGAGGGTTCATGTTGCTTTGCTACGTTGAGCTTTTCTCTCTGCCAGAAGAACGACAAATTAGAAAGCAGTTTTTGTCCCGAGGCCCTCATAAAGGATTTTTTAATTATTATTCTTACAAAAGCGAGACCTTTTACGGTTGTTTCCAAGGCTCTGCTTAGACACAGACAGCTGAGACGACACAGGATACATCAGAATTAAAAGGAAAGTTTATATACCTGATTGTCAGGGCTCATTTTTATACTTTTTTGCCCCTAAGTGTGGCACAACAGTAGTAAATAAATGTTTAATCCACATTTCTCTGACGTGAGACGAGCACAACACCAGACTTCTTCCTCATTAGGATTATCCCACGTAACAACAGACAGAAAGGAGCTAAAGTCAAACCACGTTTTAGAGTAGAGAAACATCTTGACCCTGGCAGAGGATGAGAGGCACTCACATTGCTAGATATTTATTTTTTTCATATCATCCAACAGCAATAACTAGTTTCTGATAGACTTCTAAAATTTTCAGAATTGAGATTTGATTTTAGTGAGAAGAAATCAATTTCCAAAAATAACATTTGTGACCGCATTAGGCTAGTGAGAAAATCTTGCACTCGTGCAAAATAAACCGTCTCATTCTTATAATGTGTTGTAACAAAAAAAAGAAGCAAAACATTACCTGCTGCAGACGCCGCAGATTTTTGTCTGGTGCTCGTTTGATGTGAAAGTGATTCACCCAGCCTTGATTTTTGTCAGGAGGCTTACTTGTCTTGTTGTTTCCTTTGTAGTTGTGGCAACCCTGGCACAAGTCATTAATCTTCAGCAAACAGGACAGTGTTTCAACCCCCTGATTAAAATTCATAGGGGCTGTTAAGCCCAAAATTGGGATTCAAAGAAAAGAGATGCACAGTGTCTGTTTTCGCCGCTTAAAAGCAGATGCGCTGTTATCCTGAGCCTTACGGAATACATTAACTTGCATGTGTCTGCCCCATTGTCACTGACACTAATTTGAAGTGTGGGATCACAGTATTATCATCTCCTCAGTGATCGGACTGACTACTAGGAGTTAATTGGTGTCTAGTCTTACGGTCAAAGAAAGATGAGTAAACAAAGTTTGATCCCAGAGCAGATTGGTGCCATGTTGACTTTCACAGTGAGAGGATAGCTTCATGTCTCTCATCTTCTATATTAAGTTCACACAAGCCCATTTTTCTACAATAACTTATTCACCACTTAAATAAATGGCTGTTTTTGGTGGTTTTCATTGTATTCAACAGAAACACCACTTTTTGTAGGATTTAAAGCCACTATGTGTAACTGTATTGAGTGAAAAACAAAAATGTAAACAGAG
Organism: Craterocephalus amniculus; assembly: GCA_036024015.1. Classification (NCBI taxonomy): domain Eukaryota; kingdom Metazoa; phylum Chordata; class Actinopteri; order Atheriniformes; family Atherinidae; genus Craterocephalus; species Craterocephalus amniculus. The sequence continues at coordinate 7,058 of JAVQJG010041837.1, read as the reverse complement.
TTCTTTGTTTTAAAGATAGTTTTACTCTAATTCTACACTTTTTGCCTCCAATATGATCACTGCTTAGTTTCTCTAATAGGATTTTAATTGAAGAACATAAATCACAGCATATTAGCTAAATTGCCTTGTTTTAGTACCTAAACCAAAGGGCACGATTGTCATTACGATGCACAAAAAGATGAATCTAAAGTCTTTTGCAGCCCCAGAAAGATTAAATCATCATACATACAAAACTATATATAATATTTCCCTCATTCAGAATCTCTTTACACTGCAGAAAATATGTTAAAAATGAGAATCTACTAAATGAATTTGCACTTTGCTGCGGTCAGGCAACAAAAAAGTCTTAAAATGTCACATTTACGCGAGATTATTATCTATATGTGTTGGAAAATTGTTGCTTAAAATGTTAAAACTATGTTTTACTGAACTGTGGAGTTGTGCAACGTGTGCAGAGCCATAGTAAGAGAGAGTTTAGGACCACTGAGAATTTTTCACCTGTTAGTTTCACACCTATTTACAGGAGCCAGCTGGTACTGCTGCTTTTCTTCCTCCTGGCAGGACGTATGTGTCATTTGAATATAAGCTGCACAGAGTAATAATGTTGGAAGCTTAGGGGCGGAAACATTAAATATCTGTAGGGCACATTTGTAATTTCACATCCAATCATTTTGTTTGGTTTGGTTAAACAGCTGATTAAACGTCTACTAATTGTCTTTTTGGGATGTGATCATTTGAAATCCAAACTTCTGACTGATTTACTCAGACTTTTAATCTAATGAAAATAAATCTATTATAAATAAATTGGCCTATGCTGACTTCCAGTTAGACTGGCTACACCTACCACAGAGCCTTTTTTGAAAGAATCACTGGGTTTTAGAACTACACATAGTGGCTTTAACATCACTTTCCCTTTTCACTCAATCCCCCACTATAGTTTTCAAGTACTTGGGAAGGCAACGAGAAAAATCAAAGTTCTACTCTGGCCCTCATGACTGAGAAGGCCATTGAATCAAACCTTACTCGACTGTATCTGCTACTCTGTGTAAACACTGACTGCTACAGCACCGCGCTGCTCGGACACAGCGTGCCTCAGATGCTCGCTTTGTTGCTACAAATGAGAACATTTCTGGAAATCGCTTTCATTTGTTGACCACTCCTGTCCTCTCCTGAGCTACACTTGGGAAATCAAAGCAAGCATAAACAAGCAGAAAGAGGCAACTAAAATCAGTTTGTGGATAAAGAACAGTTTCATAGTTTGAGAGTGAAAACAATAAAAAAGAAATGTCATGCTTTGAGGTTAATACTTTTTATACGATATGTGAGTGTGAACAGGGAGAGGCCAGATGGCGTGTTTAATTTGTATGTAACGCATTAAGCTTTTTCCACTTTCATTGTAAATTTAGTGCAGAACTCCCTGCTCCGAATGGTAATTGATCGATGACTGAGCATCCTCTGAATCATCGGTGTTTACAGCGTTTTCTTCACCCAGTGTTTGCTGATGCCTTTAATCTACCTCCAGATCGAAACCAAGTAGTCAAGGCTGCGTGTTTGTGTGTCTGCAGCCTCATGCAGGCAACCAAACAGAAAGCTTTGATAAGGAGGGGGAAACGGGGGCTCACTCATATGGACTGTCACAAAATAAATAGGTGAGCATGCCCCCCTCCCCGTATTTGTTTGCGTTGCTTATATTCTTCGCAAAGTCTTTCGGTCTCACCAGTGAAGGGATGCCGCTGTCCCAGTCCGGAGAGTCTGGCAACGGCGTGACTTGACCATCTTTTTGTTTCCCGCCTCACCGTTGGAGGAGGCGAGGCGGGGCTGTGCGGCCCCACTGCATTCGAGCTCATCGGTGTTGTTTCTTTTTATTACCTTTTAGTTGCAGTTTTGTTTTAAATATCAGAGCAGTGGGGCGAGTCTGAAGCCAGGCGGAGGTTTGAAATCAAGGGTGGGGTTATGTTGCCTCCTTGTCAGGTTTGCTGACTGGTTTGCCACCATTCATCACCACAGGCTCACAGGTTGTGCTTTTGGAAGGCGGGCCCCCTGCGAGTTTAGGCACCGCCTCTCCTACATCGTGCAATGACGGCTCCCGGTACATCGCCACTAAAGAAGGAGAGTGGAGGGCGTAGAATGAAACAATTCATGAGTCGTTAAATATAAATAAAAGGAAAACAATCTGAGAATAATATTGGAGTCAGTTTGTTACCTTCAATTGGTTTAGGCAGAAAATGTGCAGCTGGTTTGGTTTTCTTGACCCTGTTGCCTTTCATAGCCTGTCCCTCTTTATTCAAGCCTAGGAACCACGCCCGGCCCGATTCCTTTTGTCTGTAGAGCATCGAGCTGTAGATCACATAGTAGTTCTCAAACACAGACTCCTTAAACTTGCACTCGGCTGTAAACAGTTCCTGAGGAGACAGACAGAGACAGGCAGACATATTGATGGCATTATTTTACCGTAGGTTTTCACACCGGCAGTGAAATTAAGTTTAATATACAATCCCTATTTCCAGAGAACTGTGAAGTTTTCTTACATTAAATAAAATTTACATTTAAAGGGATACTGTGTAACTTTTGGTCATTAGGGGTCCTAAACCTGTAATTTACCCCAAAATTTTGAACCAAACATCAGCCTAATGAGAGAATTATTGGATGATTTCTGGGGTTTACGTTCAGTGTTTGACACTCTGATGGGGCTGCCCTCTTCAGAAACCAAACATGCAACCTGGCATCTCTCATGGATCGTGTGACCTGCAGCACTTTGCTATTCTGTTATAAAACACAGCAAACTGGGCTTCATGCTACGTTTTCTTTGAAAGTTCGTCACATTTGAAGAAAGTAAGAAGGTGAACATGATATCCAAGGAGCCCAGAAAGAGAAAGACTGTTTAACTTTGCAACAATGACATGTGGCCTGTGGGAAGTTACAGGTTTAGCCCTCTAGTGGCCAAAAATCCAAGCACTTTAACAAAGTCAAATCTTTTTTTACTGACCACCTTCACTGTATTTAGAAAAAGAAGATAAAAAATAGATATTTGAATGGTCTAACTAGGCTTTCTTATCTCTGGCATGTAGAACAAAACTCTGCTTTACCCCACAACATGTCAGTTTTCCCCAAAAGCAGCTGAACTTGGTCTCATTTAACTTCATGCCCACTACCTATCTGTCCATCTCAGATGAGCTTGTGTTCAAAAAAGTCAGCAATGTTTCTGTGATGAGGGACTTCCTGTCATGTCCCAGTCTCTGTTTACATTTCTAGGTGCAATAGTGGATTATTCCAAGGTACTCTGCGGCCCATTTGCTTTTATTGATTATGGTGAATCAGGGAGACTGTAAAAAAGAAGGCCCTGATTTACGAAGATTCCAAAAGCAAGCGCTAAATAATTTGCCCCGCAAATGAGGATTTAGCGTGTGCAAATGATTCGCTGTGTATAAGGACGAAAAAGAAGAGCAATAAATAAAATAAAATATAAATAGAAGTTAAATGAAAATAGAAATATAAGTTAAATACAAATAAAATATGAGCTACATTTAATAAAAATAACAGTAAACAATAAAGGGGCCAGGTTAGCATGTGCAACCTAGATATGCATGTGCAAGTGTGTGCATGAGGAAGTAAGATAGTAGTCCAAAGTATTGCACTTAACCTGCTTTCTTACTGAATTGTGTTATTTTAATATTTTATCAAGGTTTAACTTGAAAAAAAAGCAATTTCATTTCCGTTTTTAGTGTATTTCAGAAAATGTATTATTTTTCTTGAAATTAAGCTTGTGCTTTTTGAAGTATTAAGCACTTTCATCTCATAAAGTAAACCATAAAATAGTTGTGCTCAATGACATTGATCTAAAAAATCCATATTTATAAGCTATGCCTTAGCAATCCAAAACCTGGAGTCTGTGATTTAAATGCCAAATACATTAAATTGACCAGGGAGTCATAGACAGGGAGAGGAGGCACAACTCTGACTGAACAGTTTCTCCCAGCCAAATCATTTCCCTGTCATGTCCAACAAACTGAACGGATAAAAAAAGAAAGGTGGCTTGCTTCTGGTGGCACACAAAGATCTCATGTTCCCACTCACATCAGCCCAGCCGCTATCTGTCAAAACTCTTTGCCATGGGTGCCAGTGCCTCCAGCGGCGCACATGTCAGCACAGACACAAATTGTTATTCTTACTGGGAGAAAAATCCTGTCCCCTTGTGTCTGCCTGCAATGCTGAGTCCCAGCAAGCAGAAAAATCCAGCCTGAGATAAAAGCTTTCTTCTTTTGGGGAGGTCAGAGCCGAGGCAGTCTCAGGAATCAAGCTTCAAACTGTCAGAACTGTCAGACTGTGTTTCAGCAAGCTGCAGTTTTTAAGCAACATACACAGTATACGGGCAATATATAATACAAAAACGCATTTATAATTACCAAAAGAATATTTATAAGGCTGCAGCCTGAACTGACTGTCCCAATATTATTGTTGCAGAATTCAAAATATTGTATTTCATAAATTCACAATGTCATTAAATATCTATTTCAATATGTTGCCTTCAATGTGATCTATTTACTGGCTGTTAATATGCGAGCCATGTCCCACTGTTTAGTGATTTGAGCCTCATCTGTCTTCCCAAATGATGTGTTTAAAACCTGGATCATTGCAGATAAAGTAGGTGGTCAAATGTGTAGATTTTGCTGACTTTTGAAGCCAAATAACAGAAAATGATGGCAGAGTAACGTTAGAAGTAGAGCAGGAAATATCAGCTGCTGTAGCATGAGAAGAAAATATGAAGTTTTGATCTGAATCCACCAAAAAATCAAAAGGAAAAGTTCATCACAAGTTCAAACTAGTACCAGACTGCAGAGGTGCAATACCTGAAAAAGCAACATGTACTCCAGCAGAACACAATTCCTCTTTTTAACAGCAATTAAATGACTGTATCTATTTACCTCCCTTCATCAAAACCAGTGCTAATAACAAATGTTAGGTGCACCTTTCTAGAAACTGATCAGTTTTGAACTGATGTGGAAGGACACGGCCCTTGTAGATGATGATAGTGCAGGAATTTCATACGGAGGAAGAAAAGGGCCACGATCAAATACAACACTGAATAATTAATTAGATGTGTCATTCATTTACTAAAATTGGAAATAAGTATATGCATCAATTCTTAAATATGATTATTTCCATTTAATTAATTATTTCAAGGTCCCCATGAATTAATGTAAGCCTGTCAGTTTTACCCATCAAACCTGGGAGAGGGGGCTTCAAGTTATCGATGGTTTTACAATTGGCTAAAGCTGAATGGCATTCTTTTAATTATCCCCCCCCATTGCAATAATTAATAGGTATAGCCATCTAATGTATGGATATATACTTATTTAGTCTGGCTCAGTGGGATCTTTTATTTGGGATCAATTTGTGGAGCAGTGTAACCAACCAGATGTCTGGATTTGTTGATGGGCTGCAGTGACATTTTAAATCAATTCCTGATGCACTCTCAATGACTTAAGAACAGATTCAGTTTATCAAAAGTAAAAAAAGAGTTAAATTTTTATGAACAAATTACATATTTAAGTAATTATTTCTATATTTTATTGGTCATATATGTATTTATTTCCAATAGGACTTTACCAATGATACATTTAAGTTGCTATTAAATGCTGTATGTACGGTGACACTTTTCTCCATTCATACTGCATACTGCACAAGATTTTATGGAGGATGTGGTTGGTTTTCATGTAAGTAAGCCCAAATATCTTCCATTCACGTTTTCTTTAAAAGCAAGAGTAATACTGGGCTACTGCTGGATGTCCGTCAATGACATGTAGTGACCTCAAGTTATTTATGTTTGATTAGTCTCAAAGGAGACGATGATGCATGTCGTTGACCTTAAACTCCTCAGAGCCCTGCTGTGTCTCAAACACTCAGCGCCTATAAACAGTAATTCATTGCAAATATTTTGTTTTCATTCAAGGGAGAAATATTAATGGATTCTAAGCAAGAAAGAGCTTTGCAACTGATGCAACTAACAGACCGGCATGCAATGCAACAGTAAAACAGCAGGAAGATCGTTCATGGCTTCTGTAACTTAACTTTAGATCTGTAATGGATCTTCATGAAGATGAGAGGACAGGCCGCAAGTTTCAGTCAAAAGAGAAATGCTTCTGTCTGTTGTTTCTTTTAAAGGCATTTGCTTTTAGTGTAAAACATTTGACCAATTTATAAATTCTAATAATCATTCAGCTTACCATGAAAAACAAAATGACTCATCTATCCAAGAAATGGAGATAACATACTGCTTCTCACACAACTGATGAGGATCCTGCAAACCCAAACAATCACTCCCGAGGTCCCCCGTGGGGAAGTGTTTGTCTAGACTGCCTCTTATTGGTTCTTGTGGGCCTCTTGCCAGAGCTACAGACACATTGTCATTCAGCTCAGGTCTGCCGGTCCAAGTCTCATAGCAACATGAGGAAGAGAGGCGACACTGTAGCCGTGGCAACCAACCAGCACCGAGAGGGAGGGGTCACTGGGTGTGTGTGTGTCTGAGGGGAGGGCTGTGAGAGTGAGAGATAAATATACATACACACGCGTAAACACTCGCATTGGTAATTTAACACAACAATAATGTGCCATATCCCATGCTCTGGCACATCCACTCACGCTAATGTAGCAGTGACACGCTTAATAAAGGTATGGGCAGCTGCGAGGGCTGAGACAGTCGCACACACACTTGTGGCTCTTGGGGATGAATGGAAGGAGGCGTGGGGGCTATGAAATGCAACTAAATTATTGGCTGGCAGCGAAACAAGACAGGTGATAATGAATGAATGCTCTATTTATCGGCAATGTCAGTGACACACACACACGCACACCTCAACAAATCAAACCTTCTCCTTTGTTAACAGCGTTTTTGATTGGTATCAATAGTGACCTTTCTCACTGTGGAGCTCATTTTTCAAATCTTGGATAAATTATACATTGATGTATATATATAGCAATTAAATATATATCAATTATAGATTAATTATACATGGATGTATATATATTTCTATATACATATATATATGCACACTGTATAT
>JAVQJG010041830.1:0-19247 GCA_036024015.1 Craterocephalus amniculus | reverse complement strand
ACTGTGTACTCTAGTACTCTTACTCAAGTAAATATTTTGATCATTACTTTTACTTTTACTTGAGTAACTTTTGTTTACATGTAACAGTACTCTTACTTGAGTACAGCTTTTGGCTACTCTACCGACCTCTGGTTATATTTTCAACATTGTGGAGGTCTAGTGATCTTAATTGTACTAAGGAAGATGAGATAATGAGTCTGGAAGATAAAAAGATTGAACCTTGGTCTTGTGTGCTAAAGGGGCCACTGCTATGCCAGGCAAACAAAACATCCTGCTCACAGGAGTATTCATCTACAACAAAACCAGCAATTTTCCTCATCATTACATCTGGTCTCAGTGTTGCCAACGTATTGACTTTGTCACAAGTTTTCAGACTCCTCCAGTGACTTTTTTCCAAAAAAATGATTAGCGACAAATGTATGGAGGCCCAAAATATTCAAAATTGAATAAATATAAATAAGACTTTGAAATAAATACCATTTTGATAAATAAAAGGAAAATGTATATTATTGCCTTTAATAGTAAAATAAGTGAGTGTTATTGTGAAATTATATACATTATTATTCTTTAATATATATTTATTATCTTCAATTTATTAAAATATTCTAGGATTCTTTTTCACAATATAATACTTTTTCCAATATTTACTTTTAATTTCATTTTCCAAGATCTTTTAAATATATATTTAATTATTTTTTCATTTGATTTTTTAACAAAGTAAATTTTTTAATAATGCCCTTTTTTATTTCATTAAACCTTTTTCCACATGGGCCTTTTTATTTCATAATGAAGTTTTTCAGCAGAATGAATTCGTCTGTCAATCAAAGCACGCAAGGCGGAACCAGTTAACTGATTGGCTGGTCCTTTACTCAGCAGCAGCTCCTGCAGTATGGATTCGAACGTGGAGACGAGTGCTGAAAGCGCAGCCAGCGGTCTTTTGACCGCGATGTCACGTTATCTTTCCAGTTAGTTTATTAAAAATTTAACGGCTGAAACTGATATTTTTGGACTTTTAGTAGATATTTGCCCTGTAGTTTTACCTGCTTACTTATTTGGAAAAACAAACACATCAATGTTTACGAGCAGTTTAGTCGCCACAGAGCCGCTCAGGGAGATTCTTTCTCATCCAACTGTCACATGTCAGGCCCCTGGACGCCTCCCTCGGGAGGTGTTCCGGGCACGTCCCACTGGGAGGAGACCTCGGGGTCGGCCCAGGACACGCTGGAGGGATTATATCTCTCGGCTGGCCTGGGAGCGCCTTGGGATCCCCCCGGATGAGCTGGCTGATGTGGCTGGGGAGAGGGAAGTATGGGCTTCCCTGCTCAGGCTGCTGCCCCCGCGACCCGACCCCGGATAAGCGGAAGATAATGGATGGATGGATGGATGAAGCCAATAACCTCCACTTAGATCACTCTGCATCGCTAGTTAGCATAAGCAACAGCATGACCCAGCATGTGACTGATATATTATTATATGTAACTACAGTAATTTCTCACACTTAACTCAGCTGGTGTAAAACACACTGTTGGCTACTTTCATCACAAGGCATGACTATAATTCACTTTCAGCTCTTCTAGCTGCAGTGATAGAACTATTATGCTAAGTTTGTGCTATCATTCTCTACATCTCCAGTGCAGTATGTGCCAAAGTTGGTGTCACAACAGATGGATTGCAGATGACATTGGTGCCCAGTTAGCCACCTGTAAGTGGCCACCTTGGCCACCAACTTATTACAAATGTAATAAGTGTTACAGACCTGAAATATCACTTCAAATTAAAGCATTTTAGTTGAAACCGTATAGTTATGCTTGTGTAACTTATTCTAGTTAATTTTCTGGGTAGAGTTTTAATTTTGTAAATCTTAATGCTTACTTGGCAGGATGAAGCCAGCAGCGAGTCTAGCATGTGTCAAATCTGTTATGCCTCTGTGTTTATGTCATAACTTACTCCTGCAGTGGCCAATGCAGTGAGTATAATCGAGGCTTCATGGTTCATCATGATGATCCATGTCAGCTATCAGCAACACATGATGGATCCAACATTTTACTGCATCCTGCCACCCAGTGGTTGCCCATTATTGCATAAAACATGTAATCTCTTTAGGCTGCTGCTGATGGGAAGAAAATATTTTGTCATTGAACAATTGAAAGAAGCGTTTTCATTCTTAGTCATGTGCACATTCACATGCACACAAATTTATGCCACTGAGCTCAAATAGAGAACATACTGTATCTAATAAATTAATTGCTATTGTTTACTCATCCACTCATAAGTAGGCAGTCGTGTGCATGTGTGGATGTGTGGATGTGTGCTTCAGTGTTAGTGTTATTGTCCCAGGCTAATTGAGCAATTCCACCGTGGGAGCAGCACTGTTTAAGGTCACGGAACGACATGCTCTCCTGGCGCATTTAGAAAGCTGCTGCTTTCATAATTCCTTTGCTTTTATCTGTGCTGCAGCCAGAGCAACTCCTAGACAAATGCACAGATAGGCTCATATAGTGAAGGACGTAATGTTCGGATATTGAATACAAACGCCCACATTCGCTTGCATGAGTGAAGACTTGCTTTCACACATGGCTCTCGCTCAGCCACAGTTAAAAGTGCTCTTTCATTCGTCTTCATTTTATACAGCAGGAAATTGTGTAGTGAGGTTTAGCAAAGCCATTTCTGGGAAGATGTGTTTAGCTTGTCATAAACTATTGAATTCAGTGATACATGATGTAGATGCCTTTTCAGATCTGTCTATGTCAGCGTGCATTTCCGTGTGTAGGTGTTTGTAGTTTATCAGTTGGTCCGGCGCTCATCTCTCAACAATGATTTTATATTAGATCTGAGAGTTTGGCTCTGGAAATGCAAGCAGTGCTTTCATTTCCTTTTAGTTATTTAAATGCAAAACCTCTTGCCCCTCTGTTTGTACGTGTGCATGCATGCGTGTGTTTGTGCGCATGTGCTTGCATGCTTGATCGCACATGTGACTTGAACAAACACCAACACTGGTGGCCCTGTCTGTTTGTCCCATGCAGACGTTCTGTGAATGTGTGCCCAGCTCCTCCCAGCTCAAACACCGCTGGTCAGACTCAGAAACTGCCAGGGAGACTCCGGCCAAGGTAAGGCCCTGTCTCCGTCAATCTCATGCACACTCAGGCAGATACAGACAGACATCATAAATCACAATTTTCATTGGTAATTAAAACAACAAAAAAAACCTCTACTTAGATATTTGCAATGAGTCACCACTCACTGCATCTCAATGAAGTGTTTACTGCTAAAACTAAAGAAAGCATTATATAATTCTTATTGTGTCAACCCTGTGTGACACCTCCAATGGGTTGTTCAGTTCAACCTAGAGCACAAAAGCAATAAAAACAGTCAATGAGAGATATTGAATTAAATATGAAAGAAAAAACGAAGTAAAAAGTACACCTTATAGAAGGTGCACGTTGAAGTATTGGAATATTTCCCTTAAAATGTAAAGGGAAGGTTATCTGCTGATAAATAGATTTCCAATGAAAATTGAGCAAGATCAGTCGATGAATGGTTGGCTGGATGAAATAGACTGAAAAATTGCAGCGCATTGTGCATATTACCTCAACTATCCTTGACTAGTGCATGTATTCAGTCCTGTTCCTTTCTGGAAAAAAAATAGGGGCACTCAATGAATAGTGGCTCAGTCACCTGCAGAGGAGATTAAGCATCGCTGACAATGGCTCTCATCACAATCCGCCTTCTCGCTGCTTTGGTAAATGTGAAGGATTATTTCATATACACGTTGTCACAGAGCAACAGCTATGGCACCACCTCAGCTCAAGTACCCAGACAGACAAGAATTAGGTGGATTACGCCCTGCAGATTTTCTGATGTGAGTGACATGATCGCAGGAAGAGGAACTTGATTACACAGCAGAATTTCTGCAGAATCTGCTCTGAATGTAAATGTGAAAGTAATACTTAGAATGCAGGTGCATGTAGAAAGGTGGGATTGCTCTTTTACACCAATTCAGCAAAAATATATTTGTGCATTAGTGTGCTTGTGACATTTTAAACCTAGATATCTTTTTTTGCATGGGTATTTGTGTTTAAACAAAAGATGATTTTGTAAAAACAAATCCTTTGATTTTCTGCTTTTCTACTTAGCAGACAAAGTCTTTTGTTTAAGAACAGTCTGCCAGTCCTGCTGTGTAGGAGGACAACGTCATCTCCAAGGAGAGGAATTCTCTCATTCTCCACCTCTCCGATCTATCCATCAGAATTCCCTTGGGTTCTCTCAAATCCCACATGGCATTAGCAGAGAAAAGAGAGGATCTGAAAGCCAGCCACTAATTACAGAGGGGGCTTTTGCTGTGAGATTGAAAGACTCGTAAAAAAACGGGGAGACAAACACAGTGTTAAAAACTGTGTTAAGAGGTTGCATGAATTCTATCCTCAGTGTCATTACTTTACAACAGTTCTTAGGCTGAGTTCAGACATTATGTATTCTGTTGGGACATGAAGCAGTCTGCTGTTACATTTTACTTTTACTGGCCATCAAACAGACATGGCAGGAGAATAACCTCCACTACTGGGCTTTTTTTTCACTCTCTTTTTGAATTTATTTCTTCATTTTGCTCTGACTTTGTCAGTCTGCCCTCACGAAGTGGATTGTCTGGGGCTGAGGCTTGAAGCAGTTACATTATGGTGCCTTTATTTGCAAGATCTTTCTGCTCTTACTGTTTATTTGGTTTCCAAGTGACAAACGTGTACAGACTTGCTTCTTTTATGTTTTTTTCTTTTCTTTTCTTTTTTTCTTTATTTTTTTAACAGTAATTTGTGAAAGCTTCATTGTACCCTGATTGCCTCCAACCAACATCTGTTTCAATTTATCTTGGTCAATTCCCTTTAGTCAGGCAAAGTCATGACTGTACTGATTACTGCTGAAACAAAAGAGAAATTGAAGAGTCAGAGGTGAAGCATAGATGGATGTTGCTGTTGCAAACATGATTCTTCCACCAGGTTCTAATTAATGTTTTGATTCCTTAAAGCAAGCACGGACCCAAGTCTTCAGTTTCCACCATCACTATAATAGAAATGAGAAAGTGCATGAGATGGGCACAGTTTTAGAGCGCCAAACCTCTTTTTCCAAAATCTACTTTCCCCTTTTCCAAAAAAAGGTGCTGAAGTATGGCAAGTATGGCGATATTATTGCAACTTCTGACTCTCAGCTGCACAACATTTTCCTTCATCTTTTCTTTTTCAATTAGGAGAAAAAAGCCTAAGTTAAAGGCCAAAAACCTCTTCTAGCTATAAACAAAGAAAGAGTAGATACATGATAGATTATTATAAAACTACAATGTGTTTGTCAACAACTTTACTTAAAGACAGAAGATCCCTTCCGGGTTGGAAATTCAAAGCAACATTTAGCATTATTTCTTGTACCTATTAGCATGTCACACCTTTGCTTTACCTTGAATTATATCTTTTGTAGACATTTATTAATGGTATAGAAATAATACATGTTTCTATTCACTGTTTATATTCACTGATGAAAGACATCAGTGAATATTCATTGCTGGCCCACTGGGGAAGGGCTCAATAAAGCTGTTTCAATGTTACTCTGCAGCATGAAGTCATTATGCACATGTATATGTAGGCTACTGCACAGACACCGTGATGCACACACAACGCCAATCCCAGTCACAAAATTCCGAGCTGCACCTGTACTCATACAGAGAGGAGAAAAAAATCTACTTTGACATACAAGGAAATATTTCATAGTGCAGTCATGGTCTACGTGATGAGTTAGAGGAAGGCGACAAAAAATGTTATGTGCTGCATTGCTTCCCTGGAGCTCTTTTCTGTGATGATGTATTTGGATGAAAAACAAGAAGAAGTGGGAAGGTTTTGACACAGCAATGCTCCAGTTTTTTTTTGTTGTTGTTTTTTTTTTTTTGTATAGCGTATTTGCCTGCTGGTTGTGTTACGCAGAGAGAACTGTGTTTAAATTATTTGTGTACATATGCATCAGACATTTAGATGGCATGAGTAACTGTTGTGCACCAAGTGTCTAAATGTGCAGCACAATTTATGATTTTGTTTGCTGAAAGAGGAGGCAAACAAGGATTAGTTCTTTGATCACTGGCTTTCCCGTTCACACGCTAAAGTATCCTTGGGCAAAATAAGGAACACCACTTTGCATCCTATATGTTCATGACTGGCCAAGTGTATAATCTCCATAAATGCAGCTAATTTATTAATTTACTCCTAATACTAAAAATGAGTAATAAGTTTAATCAAATAATCCCCATTTTCCAAACAAAGTAGTTGGCATGTTTAAATATGCAAAAGTTTGGACAAAGTTGGTCAGTAAATTTCTTTGGTCATCTTTTGTAGAGCTCTTAATCTCAAAACATTACCCACAGAATATTCCTTTTTTGTTATCAATACCACATCCTTAAATCCTCTATTTATGTTTACACTCCTTTCTTTATATGACAAAACAACATGTGGGTCAGGCTTACTTATTATAATGGATTAAATGTATATTTAGCTTTATTGCTGATGGCACTCAGAGCGCTTACATTGAGTACATTTTTTATCCTCTCCTCTTTCATACTTATTGATGGCAAGCTACATGTGTAGCCGCCGCTGCCTCTGGTTAATCTTGAGGCAGACTGACATAAACATGGCAGCCGTTCGCCAACAGCCTCTCGCCCGAAACATTCATACACAAGCGATGCCGACACTGGACAACAACACATGACTGGGATTCAAACTCCCAACCTTGTAGTCATTGAATTGAACACCCGTTCTTTCTGCAGACCCCCTATTTATTCTGCACATGTGGGTGGTGAATGAAGCTCCAGGACAAAGCTCATGTGAGAAAACCTTATCATGCCAACATGGACTGCCTTTTATTCATTCATTATCCAGGCTGCACAATTGAAATAAGGAGAGTTTTAAAATGGTTCATGCAGTATATTACATCGAAAACTGGGGTATTTATAACTTTTCAGGACTTCTGCGCAAAATCAAAGGCAAATAAAGCAGAGAGAATTACTTTCTGCATAATATAAATGATTTTCTTTATAGGAATAATACAACTTTTGTTTAAAGCAGAAAATTTGCTGTGTTAGTTGGCTTCAGTGTGTTCCTCTGACTAATTTACAAATTAATGTGTTTGCTCGCATTTCAACATGCGAACAAAAAACAAGTACATCTGTCCACATATTTTCATTGAAAGGACATCCTTTGGTGAGGAACAAGAAACAGTGAAACATCAATTAGTGATTTGTTTGGATGTAGATGTGGGGGAGCTATTGTTTATCACTCAGCTAGAGCTTCTAGTTCTTTTTTATTCATCACCAGTCCTCCTGACTTGGGAGGAAATAGAACTGGATTAAAAAGGGCCATTAAATTCTAAGCTTAATTGTTCATTTAATGTGGATGCTCCCCATAGAATTAGCTTCTAAGAGGATTCAACAATCTGCTCATACATCTACATTTTACTGGCTGTTAGACCTACAATTACATTCTTGAACATGTAACATTTCACAGAGGTTTTTGTGTTCCTTACTTTTTTCTTCAGTAAGACTGGCAGTCCAAGGAATCTGCATTATATTTCCTCATAAATCATTCAAAAACACACTTTGACAGGTGGAAATGTGGTGGTATCACTTACAACTGAACGATTGAAATTACATTGAAAACTTCCCTGTGATGGATGAAGGTCATTTCTATTTGGAAAAAAAAGCTGTTTTCATGTATTTTCTGGTGTTAAAGTAATTGGTATCCTAATACATAGTTTCTCCTCCCTTCTCTTCCCACCCTTTTTTTCTCTCTTACAGAGGATGAGCTGCAGCTACTTGCTCTGCACTATCCTGCTCTTCGTGGCTGTGTTGCTAGCTGTCACTGTAACTGGCACCATCCTCTTTATGAATCACTACCAGGCCCCACCCCTGTCCGATGGCCTACCCCACATTTCTACCAATCAGGATGAAGCAAATGCCCTGGTCACTGTTGAAAGAGGCGACGGCTCTCGGATCAACATCTTCATTGACCCCAACTGTCCTGACTACAATAGTAACTTTATACGCCTGGAGGGTGTGCAGACCTCCCTGCTCCACTCACTGACTGACCACGACTCTGATCTGAAGTCGGTGAAAGGCCAGGATCGGGTTCTGCTGACAAACTTGGGCGAGGAAGTGACCAAACTGACAGCCCATGCAGGGCAGCTGAAAATGGACATTGAATCTCTACGCAGGGGGCAGGGAAACCTGGGCCAAGACCTCAACTCATTACAGGCAGAACAGGGACGCCTCATACAGGTGAGATACATTCAAACACACACAAACACTATAAATCTTAGAGATACAAATCACCTAATGTCAGAACATAAAATTACAGTCACAGCTTTACAACTTTGAAGAAGGATTCAGATACTGTACTCATAAAGATAGAAAACCTTACTAGATAAATTCCTGCATAAAAGTTCCTGACAAATTAAAATTGTTTCTGATAATGCTCCTAACTTAACTCCCCACTGTAAAGAATCCTTACAGGAGTGATTTCATGAAAAACTGGCTTCTTTAAGTGTTTGGAATTTGGAATTCTGGGTTGTTTTAACTCAAGAGAAGAGCAAAAACCCTCATAAAGAACAACCCAGGGGTTGTTTAGAATCATTTAGAATGTCTAAAACTTTTAAATGAACCATTTTTAACGATCAGACTGTACTTCCTTACTTATGTCACGGAATGCCGTGTTTGTCCGCCAAAGAAAAAAAATAAAAATAAACAAGGCCGGCCCATTCAGAGGGACATTGAAGAGAGGAGGGAAAATAAGGATCTGCAAATTGAAAGTTTCTTAAAAATGGACAGACACAGACCAACTTGGCGGAGGTATTAAACATTTTTTCATCTGAGTAATTTAAGGGTAAAAAGAAAATTAACATAAAGGACTTCTAACTTGCTTTATATTGTCCCAGCTGATCAGTAAAAACAGCTAAACTTCAGCCACTGCGCAACACTTACAATTCCAGCCAAGTCTTTAAGCACTACACAAGGGTGATTAAGGGATGGATTGTGAAACCCTTATCGATGGGCATTGATTGCGAAGTCGCCTTAAGAAAGGTGACAGCTCATTGGAACTGCAAGGTTGCTGTTGGTTTAGTCCCTTCTTTTCCCCGAGTGCAAAATCAAAACATCGTCATTGCCTCAGTCAATGCTAACTCAGGCATGTCAGTTTCTTTTAACACTGTAAAAGCCCAGTAATGGCTAGATTAAAGCGCAAATAGGGCTCATGTTGCACAGGCTCATGTTCCACTGAGTATAACTCACTCAGTCTTGTGTTTGAAGATGAAGTCACAAGGGAAGAAATGCCCGTCATGATTTCAGAAACGCTACAACTTGCACATTAATTCAGCAAGACAACATAATTTTTCCCAAGATGCAGCCTCAACCATCAACATAAAACATAGTTAGACCCCTTTTAATTTCACTCTGTCCATTGATCTATTGATGATACTTTTCGCAGTGGGTTTCCCCTCGTCATTACGCTTCATCATCTTTTAATTTGGTCTTATGGCTCAGTCTTCCTGTTCCGCAGTAAACAGATTTCATAGCTGCCTACCAGTTGCTGAAACAACTGAATTTGTTCTTCTGCCAGTTCTTTCTGAAAGCCTTCTATTTATAACTATAACTTCTATAGCTTGTTGTTCAATCTTTTGAAATCCCTCAAAAATAAGCTAGGGTGGTCAGCTGTACTTCTGTCTGGGTAAGTAACCATGTGTGCTTAGTGACAGTGGAAGCAGTAAGTGGTCCACTTCCTCTGCTACTCCTAATGTGTGGAGTACTGTAGGTGGCATGGAGCAGTGGGCTGGGAATATGGAGGTGGTACCAGCAGGTATACTCCAGGTGATTGATTTCCTCCAAGGTGGCAAGGCATGTGGTGCGCACATCCGCTGTTTCTGCCTGACACCACGGTGTGACTGTATGATCCATGAGCCACCTGTGGCCTGGACTTCTGATTTATAGGATGACACAGAGCTGACTGTGCCAGTGTTGGTGATGGCTCTGTGTGCACCCCAGCATCTAAAAAAAACCTAACAACGACAACAAAAAAAAAACTTGCCAAACGGTATCACACTCCCCTGAGATGATGTGTGGGAGACTCTGATTGCACTTCTGATTTAGGACCAATCTGTTTTGATTATTTAAAAGCTGACATATTTATTTCTCAGTGTGAGAGCTTACAGCCTGAAATAGAACAGAGCTCCAAACCCTGAATAAATTTACATTCAACTAAATCACTCTGATGGGAACGACTAGTCCCAGCTATAGGTCAACTTTCAGAATGATGGGCAATATCAAGCACGAGGTTCTAAGCCCGAGCAGCGTTTGATATGTGTGTTCAATAAATTTATCTAATTTGAAATTCAAAACACATTTTCCATTTGAATTGATATAATTTCCTCTCAACAAACATCTAACTATGTAAGTATATTAATCTGAAATAAATTCCTCCATCTTGCTTGTCTTATTTGATTCATACAATCCAATCTGGCAATGTGTTTCCTCATGTTGTCCAGTACTTTCATTTGTGTAATTTTGGTGCTTTTGACTTTCACCAAAACACATAGTCTTTACCTGTACATAATTAATCCATGAAAAGCAATGTTAAGGGCCTGTCACAGACTTGAAATGCCCATATAATGCTCTCTGGTTAATTGTTTTATCCTGAGGCTCTGCTAGAAAAGGTTTATATCCATTTAAAACATACTTTCTCTTATCGTTCATACTGCAGCAATTCCTTTTCGTTTTTTTGGACGTGCCTCTTTGTGCGCACAAAATTAAATAACAGAACAGAATAGCTTTAATTTTGTTTTCTTTTCTCATGTGTCACCTATAGTATACAGCAGTGTGAATATTAGATCTCAATAACTGATGTTGATATAGTCTTTATCTCATAGAAATCCATCTGCATCAGTCACTTGACCTTGATCTGACCTTTAATTGGTAGGAATTATAGTAACATTTATTTAAAGTGATTTAAGTTTGGGCCGTGACCTGTGCACATGCAAAACCTAAGAGTTAAGCCACTTTTAAAAGACTAAATAAATAAATGTTATTTTTTTTTATTTTTTTACTACATTCATTTAAGAGAGAGACACTTTGTGTGTGTGTGTGTGTGTGTGTGTGTGTGTGTGTGTGTGTGTGTGTGTATGTGTGTGTGTGCTTGTGTAACTGTGTGAGAGCAACACTACCAGACAGTTTGTGTTTTGATATAATGCAATGTGTGAAGGTTTTTATGCTTTAAATCTGTTTATATTTTGTAAGGCATTTTGTGTTGCTTAACCGCATGAAAAGCGCTTTATAAATAAATAAAGTTTAAGTTTAAGTTTAAATCCCTCACAAAAATTGAGTTCTCATATTTTCAAGTCTTACTCACGAATGCACCAAATCAGACTGCAAAAAGACCACAACGAGGTAAAAGCCGCAAGGAGGACCATGACTAACTGATTTTCTTGAACTGCAGGTCACAGTTTAAACTGAATTGTGTGACCCTGGAATAATAATGAATTTAACAAGTGACACCCACAACCTCTGCTCAAGATCCGGCGGCAAACTTCTGCTACTGTAAAAAAAGCTTCAGGAAGGAATAAGATGATTTTATTTATCTCACATGTTTCAAATATAAACCACAAAATGCTTTACACAAGGAACAATGAGGGAAAATACATAAACCTACAAAAGAAATGAAAACAGATAAGTATTTGACCAAAAAGCCAGCTTAAATAGATAGTTTTTTTTTACTGCTTTTTAAACTGTCTGAAAGATTTGATCGCCTCTGGTCCTTCAGTGTATACGTGGACGTGGAGATACTAGTAATCTCTGATCTGAGACTGCAGAGCACGACCTGATAAGTGTAGATCAATGAGGTCAGAAATGTAAGGACAAGGCTGACCATGTTGAACTGTAAGGACCAGTATTTTTAAAATGAATCCTCAAATGGATGAGTATCTAGTGAGAGATGCCGAAATCGCGTGTGACATATTCTTTTGTGAGAGCAAGTAAATCTTTCAATATAAAATTGGAAAATGTAAATAAAGTTAAATAAATTCTGTTTGCACAAGTATGATTTAGTAACTGCAGAAAAACACTGTTATAGCTGTAAGCTATATTACTCTAAACTAAACTTTCGAAAGAATGTTGAAAATAATAATAATAATAAAAACTGACACCATATAGTGATTAAATGAGAGCCTGCATTAATTTTAGTACAAGAACGCACATATGCCCAGCGTGAGGGAGGCATACAATGCTTTTGATACATGTTGCTCAAGTGAAAACATTAAAAGCTGTTCTTTTCAACTTTATTTAATTAAAGATGCTGTAATTGCTCTGCTGGAGTCTGTGTACCTCTCTCCTTCTCTTCGCTATGCCTGGCTAAAAATCAAAAGCCTATTCAGAGATCAGAGACTTTTTTGTGATATGAATCAGATTTGATATGACAATCGTCTCATTCAGTATGAAGGTTACGTCCGTCATCGAGCACAATCTTTTATTCATTGTTTGCTTCCGAGGTCTTTATGTCCAGGATGTCTGACTGTTTAATCAGATGGATAGAGTAAATCAGGCAGAGGTTGACCTAACATTTTTGAACCGCTTTAATACAAGAACTACTTATTGAGTCGATTTAAGACAAGCTGAACTGCATGCACTTAATATGGAAAATGGGAAAACTTCGTCCCGTTAACCCGAACTGGCTTAGCATAGAATTTTGCAAGAGCTTGTCGTGCAGAGGTTAGTGTTGCCCCTGGCTCAATCCCACCTGAGGAGTTTGCAAGCTTTTCTTGTGCTTGTGGGGATTTTCTCCAAGTTACCTCTGAAAGTCTAACACATGACTTGAATTGGTGATAAGAGTTTTGGCTGTTAGTAAGAGCATGCATGCTTGTCTGCTTTTTTTGTTTGTTTGTTTGACTGTTGAGATCAGTATCAGTTGCCAACAGAGGGTATCATTCAACGTAATGCCTATATTTTATGTGAGAACAGTGTCGAGTGTGCTCTCAAGAAGGCACCAATAAACTGCTATAAAGTGCTATATAGCAGAAAATATGTAATTATTTAGTTAATACCACAGGATTCAATGCAGATCACATATTCACAGAATTGATACTGTTTTAATTTTAGCGATTACTTTACAATCTATTAATCTTTCAAATCGCATAAGCCATACATACCTACAGCTATATTTGCTACAGTTTTAATACTTAACAGTTTTAAACTTTAATAGTTTTAATTTTTGCATTAGATACTGCTCTCCGGATTTAGTCTCCTGTCTCAAGCAAAGTGTTCAGCAGATCCATATGCCTCCTGTGTACAGAATGATAAACAAGTAGATCTCAGTGCAAGTAGAAGAGAGGCCATGAGTGAAAAACATTATGAATATGTACCATCACAGCTAGTATTTTAGAGGGATTAAGGACCATATAATTTATTTAAACAGATAACAAAACATATTTAAATATTATGTTAGGCAGTGCTTTCAAAGCACATTAGTGTAGGAGTTTAGGGCAGCTCAGAAATGTAACAAATGCATGCTTTGGATTTACAACTGATTTCATGCAACAGCAAGGATATGCTTGAGGTTTTAAATTATTGTCAACTTTCAAGGGCTACACCAGTCAAATGGGAACAGCTGGGCACATTTTGATTTGCATGGCTGACCAGCCTCTGTTTGTGAAGTGAAGATGTCAAATAAGGCAGATGGTGACTGAATGACATGTCATACTTGCTTATTCCAGCCTTGCAGCTCCACTCTGTGTGCCTCCCCACCTTAGAACATCTGATTTATGCCAATAATCACACCTTTTTGTGTTTTCTTCTGCTTTGGCTTACATTTCAGTCATGTGTAACACAGTTATATTGCAAGTTTAGAAAATAGGAAAATAGACCCACTTTACCTTCTTTAAAAACCCATTTGATTCAAGTTTGAGTTCAGACTACTTGAGTTTTGAGTCTGACACCTTTCATGTTTATGCAACAGACACACAAATTGGCTTTCATTTAAACCTTGACACAAAAACAAGGCTTCTTGTGTTAAGGGCTGAGGTGTAATGAATTTTGTAAGCCAATGCAAAGGCTTCCTAATGAGATCTAATTACATGATGATCCTAATAGATATGCCCATCAAGGCTAACCATTAAGGCGACAGACAGCACTGCTTTGAAAACGGACACAAATAAATTCTCAATGCTTAATTAAAAAGGTGTCTGCACTAGAAACGTTTTAAAATATGCACCGTAAACTCTGCTTACACAAAAAAGGTGTATAAAATCCTCCCTAGTTGGTGAGCAGACTGGGGTAATGTCTGAAATATATGCATGAGTATGTGGAGTTTTCTTTCCATTTGCAAGGGGGCATGAATATGAAGGCCCCTTGTTCATGTCTATGTGTGGGTTCAAGTCATAGCTCCATTGTAAAATTATTTCTGTGGCTCTGCAGTACATTGCATTGATATTGAGGCCAGGGAGTAGCCACTAGGGTATTTGTCTAATGCAGTTTTAACACCTGCACATAACTGCACAGACATACTTTCTTTCTAAACCCCTTATAGTTTGTATGGCTTTGAACACTGCAGGTTTTTGTGTGGGGGGCATGTTTGCATGTGAATGAAAGAGAGAGGGATGATGAAAGACGAGGATTGAAGGGGATTGTGTATATCTGTGAGTGCAAAAGAAAATGCAAGAATGCTTTTCCATATCAGCAAAGGTGTAGTGTCGAAATACATGTGGGGACTATCTTCATACACAGACTCTGGCCAACTAGGGCAACATGTGAAAACGACCTTTCTGTAATGAACAACACATAAAGAGCTGCAGGAAGGGAGTGACCATGGCAGATCGGAGAGGTTACCCTGCTCTTTGCTAGTCCTAGCACACACATTCATCAACAGCCTTCCCACAGGGCTCCTTGTGTTTGGCTACATTATGGAATGGGGTAGCATGTTTCTTCGCTGGAAGGGGCAATTTTGCACCTGTGTTCATTTAAGTGTCGTGAAAGGATTCTACTCAGATAGTGGTTGTATACTGTATGAGTACGCACATTAATTACAAATTTAGCCTGATATATACAGTTCATTTCTAGACTGAACAACTTTTTTCTTAGGTATGAGTAATAAACTAGTCCACTTTTTATCAATTAAAACTTATTTTTTGCTTTTTTTCATATGTATATATGATGGGACCCATATAGATACAAATATATATTTGAGTTGGTTCCTGTAAAGCGCACATAGCTACTAGTAGTTAAACAAAAAACTAAACATTACCAGGGTCAACTACTTGGGGAAACTCCAGTAATCAAGTGTGTGACCATATCTGTGAAAATGTTTAAATATTTCATGGGGCCTAATATTCCAATATTTTCTTTCTGAAAAGGGTCACACTTCTCTTTTAAACTAAACTGTTTGATGTCATAGATGAATAAGTTAATTTCAATGTTAACGTCATTAGACCTGGCTCAAATGTTTTTTAGCTGTGAATGAACCTATCCAAATACACCACTGAGTGATTATAATTTACACCATCTTGCAAAGGCATGGTAAAATGAGGAGAGTGCGATACATTCAGCTTATTTATGTGTTTCCTGTAAAAAACAAAAGCTCTAGGGGGAATGGACCCCATTTGGAAATAAGCCAGTTTAGTTTGATTGATCAGCTTCACTGACCTTAGCAGGCACCCATCACTGTTTTCCTTCAGCTCTGCTAGAGCTCTGAGTTCCAGAGAGTATTTTGTTATTTTATTGGACTCAAGTGTACGCCCCCAACTTCAGTATGAGTCATCAACATTTCTTTCTACAGAAAATTACAAATGCTAAAATATCATTAAGAACACCCACAAACATTTTTTTAAAACTGTGTAGAAGATCAATAATGAAAAAGAGATACCACTGAAGGAATTTCTAGCCCTGAAGATAGTCTGGAATTGTTATTATATCATGAAGTTCTTAAGAATTGCATTTTTTAGACTCGTAACTCAGTTTAACTGTACATGCCTGACAGTTAATGTGTATGACGCAGGGAAATAAACAGAAAACACAGACTGCCGTGAAGGTATTAAAAGCAATTTTGGATAACAGTTGAATGGCCTGTAAAGAGAACTTGGTGTTATTTGATTATTAATAACCATTAACAGTAAAGTTGTGTTTCTCTCTCCTATTTTTGTGTGCATTGCAGCTGCTGTCAGACAGCCAGATCAACATGGTGAAAGTAGTGAACTCCGTCAGTGATGCTCTTAATGCCATGCAGAAGGAGAATGTGGGTCTGAGGACGCGGGCCAAGGCTGACCTACAACGGGCACCTGTCCGAGGAGCTCGCTTCAAGGGCTGCTCCAATGGTAAGAGTATTTTCACTTTGTGTGCTTGTATCACAGGATTCTTCCTGCGTTGATGTGGCTGATATTCCATCGCTCATCTGTCTTTCTTTATGTAGTTTGTGCCTCATGAGCTAACTATATATTGACCTTTTGCCTTTCTGTTTGACCCCGTGATCCTTTTAAAAAAAAAGTCCTATTCCAGTGTGTTCTGTCTGTCATCCATGTCAGCCTATATCTATTCAATACAGCCACTCCAGGCAGCATCAGTAAGATTCTCTGGGCTACACATTATTCAGTGGCCTTGGTAGAGATGTGGATTTTTTACTGTACATGAGAGATGACTAGCACATCCACTGGACTGTGTTGCTGAGACCCAGAGAAGAGCCTGAGGCATCATCCCATTGGAAGGCTTTTAACCAGCCATGGTATACCCAACATTCCCCTGCTGGATTTTCCTTCATAGGTAGCGAATGAGCACAGTGCGAAGGCTGCTCGTGCACAGAATACAGTGCGCACAAACAGGGGAGAAGAGCGACAGTTTGGTGTTGAAGGCTAGGCTTAAGAATGCGGGTGACTTTTCATGGAATCTGCAAACATAAGGTCACGTGCTGGCAATTCCACATGAAAGGTATGAATAATAAAACAAAGGTGAATCATCATCATCATCCTAATTTATCACACTGAATATTATTTGGCATAAAAATGAAGACTTTTATTTCACTTCTCAGAAAATAAAATTAGTTTAATGTGAAAGTGCAAATGGCAGTTATGCACAATGAAAACTGCTCATCTCTGAAAATTTTCATATAATTTGAAAAATAATTGTTTCTGTTTGGGTTGGATGCATCCCGATATGTTGCATGAACACATTTTAATCAAAACTCTCTCGTATTCATTATTTTCAGTGAATGGCTAGCTGGTTGGAGATCTGTCCGTTGTGCTGAAAATGTAGATTAGAAGGCCACTAATATGTTTCAGAGAGTGCTTGCGTTATGATCCCACTGAGAATTGTCTTGGCTTAATCAGATTTTCTGAAGCAATCAGCAAACAGTTAATTGAAACAAAGCAGAATATCAACTGGCAATAAATTATGCGCCAGTTGATATATAAATGATCTTTTAGATCTTTGTAGAAATCTTATAATGAAAAAATATCTTCAAGCGCATTTTGGAATGATTTTCTTCTGGCTCTATCTTAATGTTAATAGCAAGAGACAAACAAATGAATTCTTCCTCTATAGTGCAAAAAGAGATCATTAGTCAGTTTGTGAAAAGCATAAAGTTCCGCTTGGCTGAATGGGAAGTTGCATCACTGATCTGAAAGTCTCTTCTTGCAGGCCTAAAGTTTTGCGTGGCATTGGATTGTACAGGTGTTTGTGTTGTTGTGTTAAGTCTGTCCATGGTGATGGATAATTATGCAACATAGGGAAGTACGTCTCTAGGCGTAAGCCTTCGTAACAACAGCATTGGCTCTGTTGTGGTTGCTGGAGTGTAGCTGTCAGGCTCATCCTGTCCTCATTTTTACACAAAACTTCTCAATCAAATGACCATCAGTTTCAATATCAATATTGTCCGCATGTTTTAGGTTTAGAGTTTAATGAAAAATGGGAAGATTTACACATTATGCAGATAAATAAAGAAAAATAAATATGTACTTATTTTCTATAAGTGAAATGTGGTGGTTTTTTTCATATGCATGGGAAAACTCAGCGGTCTGCTGGACTCACTCACTGACACCAGTGACACACTGGACACAATAAATTTATTTATGTTTGCTTGTGTCATCCATCTAATTCCATAGCTTTAAGTATTTGCTTTTGTACACTTGTATTAATGCAAAGTCTACATTACCAAATATGCAAGGCTTTATCCTGTAATAGTATGTCACATAAAAAAAGCAGTGGCATCACACAAGACATATTGTAGGTCAAATGGTCTCACATTTCCAATTTCTACCCCATTTCTTCAAACAGTAAGCAAATGTTTGTCAAACAATTATTCATATAGATGACATAATTCTTTTGAAATGTTGTGATGCTATCGCTTGTAACACATGGAATGCAGTTGGCAACACAAACTGCTATTTATAGCGAAAGTACTTGTTACTTGAGAGTTGAGCTCAGTTAGTGACTTTGGTGAGCCAGTTCCAAATTAGACCATTATTACTCTTTTGCAGTAAGAATATCACTTGAGACCTTGGGGAACATCAAACTCTTAATTGATTTATAATTCATTGCCACTTGAAATTCTGGTGCACTTAATTTCAAAAGCCTCACAATGCCAAACAGTGACCTATTTTCATCATGGATATCTTAAAGCGGGATACATTTGAAATGAAGGAAATCAGCAGTCATACTAAATGGCCTACCAGCTCAAGGGTTCAGCACCATGGACAGAGCATTTCAATTTATGAACCCAAGGAACTTAAATGTCTGCTCTCCTGCAGTGGCAAAGCTTTTTTTAAATCACATTTTCAAACAATCGTTATGTGTTGTTGGTCATTTTTTTGGTGCAGTCCTATCCAACATAACAAAGACAAAAAACAAAACAAACAAACAAACCAAAAAAATAAACACTTCTGTTCCACTTAAAATAATCTATGGTGTGCAAAGGTCTCCCCCTACTAATAGAGCAGCTGATGAGTGGGCTGCTTGTAGCAACCTGCAGGATGTTATATGGTCCCCTTACAATTTATTGACGACACCTGTAGCCATCACTCTGCAGCTGGAATGAAATATCTTTCATCGCTGCTGCTCTCATAGTGGCTGTGTAGAATTTGCAAGGCTAGTGAAGTAGCAACTTGTGATTGCTTAATACAGTCACTAATACAGTACAGTACACTAATACTAATACAGTCACTTCTCATAAGGAAAAAAAACTATATATATATATATATATATATAT
>JAVQJG010041825.1:0-10692 GCA_036024015.1 Craterocephalus amniculus | reverse complement strand
TGTGTAGGTAAATGCATGTGTACGTATATGAGTTTGTATGTATGTGAATGTACATATATGCATGTAAAATAATTAGAACTAGAAAATTTCAAAAAAAATTCTGATGGGGGAAAATGAAGCAACCCGCCGGAGAAACGTGCCCAGCAGCTGTGGGCTATGAATATATAGCCAGGCCTACTTAGTGTGTGGGTGGACATACACACACACTGACACCTACACACCCCTACAGACATGTACACACACCAACAGTACAGTGCAAGTGTATGTGAGTTTGTGTGTGTGTGGAAAAAGTATAGGGAAGGTGCGCTGTTGAGCGCATCTGTATCTGACCATTGAATGACAGCATTGAATGACAGACGTCCATTATAAGCCAATGAGAGCAGAGGAGTATTCATTAACTGCACCCTGTAGCAGAGAATCACAGTATGTCACTATATGTGGGATGTGTGAGTGACTGCAAGCTTCCACAAAGAGCTGCTCCCTGAGCCGTTAACGCGGTGATTGCAGCACTTCCATATACTGTAAGGCGCAGCAGTTTCACAGAGACAGGCTGGAAGAATAGAGTGGAGCTGATTGAAAAGTCATAGCAAAATCATTCTTGGACTGTAAAAGGCAGAAGGCTTTAGGAAACGTGAGGATGTAATAATTTTTTCGGTAGTGCGAACAGAATGTAATCCGCAGCAATTTAAAAACTTATGATCAAAAAAGTGGAGTTTCTGGAGTTTGAATGGGAGCTCAATGGGAAAAAAGCAGACTTTCTGAGCTTTGGAGCTCCTTAGCTCGAAAACCGTAGGTTGCACAGATTTCTGAGCTGAGGTTTTCAAGTGTTCCGGACAAGATTCCTGAGGTTTTGATGTAAGATATGGGTACGTAGAGTGAATGATCTGCCCGTGAGAGCCATTTGTTTAAGGAAATTTTGAGTTAAAATTAAGTGTTTTTGCAGAGTTGAGTTGAATGGTGTTTGTATGTGGAATCATGGCAAATCTGGAGGTCGCCAAAGTGGGGTGGGTTTTAAGCTCGTTTCAGTATTCAGAATTTTAAAAAACGCATCAGTGTTGCTAGCTGTGAAGTCGAGGTGGCAGTGAGTTTGGCATTAATTATGGGGGCCAATGCTGAAAGCATCCGCCCACATATTACTATTGCTTTTGGCAGAACTGTGGCACCTATCTCTTCCTAGGATTTTGGGAGCACCCCCACAAAAGTTATATCAAAACGTGCGGATCCCAATCAATCCACACGTTTTGACATTACACCCATGACCCAATTATGTCGTGGGTGGGCTGGAGCCTATCCCAGCATTTACTAACGAGAGGTGGGGTACAGAGTAATTAGTTAGATTAGCCATCACTGAAAAAAGTAGCAGGTAGTCACGGCGTTTATTCTAACAGTGTTATTCCCATCACTGCTAGAGACGTTGGTTATGTACTGTAACCCCAATTTCTATTAATGCAGTAGTAGCAACTCAAAAGTTCACCTGTATACATGATGGGTCCTTGACTGGTCCTTGGCTGGTCCTTCACAGGTCAGTGGGGGTAATGTAATCCCTCGCAATGACATAGTCAGCGAGGCCCTGCCCCTAACCAGCCTGAGTAAAAAAAACAGCTGCAATGCCTCTTTTGTTCACAGGGAGGAGCAAAAAGTTTTAACTGTCAACGAAAAAATTTTCATTAACAACTTTTCCATTCTAGAATGCGCCGCTCAGTGGAAGCAAATTTGTAGTGGCTCTGTCTTTGCTCTCGAGGTTTTTGTATTCTAGCCATCGTTTTTTGGGACATCGGACTGTGTTCCATGTGATTGTGTTAAGAGCTGCACAGCCCTTTAAGAAACATAATCTCCTACAGTAACTGATTATAACCACATGTGGAATCTTAACTCAGTCATTTACAAAAATTATATCAAATATGTGATTTGTTCCATATTTTCAGAAATGTACAATAGACTCGTGTCACAGATATACAGCGAATAAATCTTGCGCAGAACAAAATAACACACGTACTAAGACCAGCTAAATGGTTGTGGTGAAATCATGAGCCCTGCTCATAAGCCATGGCTGCTCACAACACACACAGCCTTTAAAAATGTTCATTAGACCCCATACTTCACCACGTCCTCTAAAGCAAAACCATTGTAGAACTAGAAACTCATCCAGGGCTGGACACAATCAGCAGGGATGATTACATGTCATCATGTAGTCTGTGCTGTTGGGATTTCAGTGACACGCAGAGTGCTGTCTGGTACGCCTACGTTTGTTTGGGTCGAATGAATGAGTATTTATTTATTATACAGTAGTGTTAGCTAATATGAATATAATATGTACGGCCATTTTAAAAAATATACCAGAGGGTTAAAGGAGCCTCCGTATGAACAGGCTGATGTGTCTGGAGGGAGAGAAGTCTGCACTTCCAGCTCAAGCTGCTGTCACCGCGACCCCAAGCAAGAAGATGGATGGATGGATATGGAGAGAGATTTATTTCTTTATTATACAATCAAATAGGATAGATTTGAAAGCAAAAATTATTTTTGAGAGCAAAATAAAAGAAGTGAAAATCACATTTTTTAGTAGAGATAGAAACAAAATATGTTGCAATTAAAAAACTAATGTTTTTTTCAATCAAACAAATTTTTGTAAGTCAAAAATTACAACCATTTTGCATGAAAATAAGTCCTCTTCTCTTTCAAGTTAAAAACATTTGGTTACAAGTTGTAAAGTTTTGTTTGCAAATCAGTCCTCTTTGCTTGCAAATTCTCAAGTTTTGGTACATTTGGTGGGCGGGGGCCTGCGCTGGTGAATGAGAGCAGAGTTTCTATTGGTTGGTTTCACCTGGCTCTGGCCCCAGCTAGCCTTCTGCATTTCACCCATTTCTCCCTCGACTTTCAGCCTGCATTTCCGGGTATTGGCAATTCGCTCAGCTGATGGTCGCATACAGTCATAAACACTGTTTCTGTCTATGGTCCAGTTCATCCAGGCTACTGTTGCACTGATCTGGTCTGTGTCACTATAGCTGGTTGTAATGTGATTCATTGAAGGTTTTATTAATTTATATATATATTATATTATATTATATTATATTATATTATATCATATTATATATAATATATTTATATATAATTTATTTATACTTTATTCTGTTTGTTTAATGTGAATGGGCAGTGTTGGTGATGTCTGTGGTCTCATCAAGAGCCACTGAATATACACTGAAACATTTTGCTTTGTCACACAATTGATCATAAATGTTACTTGACCGGTCAGAAATGCGCTCTGCCACAGTGTTGGCAGAAAGGCTGATGTTGCTAAACTGACCTTTCTTTTCTGGACAGATGATATGTGCAGCTTGTTATATGCACTTTTTGACAAATTCACCTTCTGTGAATGGCTTTCCTGCTTTAGCAATCATGTCACTGACAATGTAGCTAGCTTCGACTGCTGCATTACTCTGTTTGGTTGCTTTCTTAAAGAAATCCTGTTGCCTCAGACGTGTTTTAAGATTGTTAGCCCGGTTGGCTCTCTCATCTCCCTGGTATTTTGCATACTCCTCTGCATGTCTAGCTGTGTAATGACATTTAACATTATATTCCTTGTGCACTGCAACTTTCTCTGTGCAAATAAGACCATTCAAAACACCCTCATAAAAACACATTCGTGGGTATAATGCTAAGTAATGGAGCCTGAATATAGACATGTGGTATCCACAGAAAAGCTAGAATCTCAGCTAAAAGCATGTTTAAACCATGTCTACGACCGCCGAACAGTCAGGAATACAAACAATGAACATAGCGGGAAAACCTCTGAAAAATATGCAAACATAAATGATGGACCCGGATACATTCGGACCAGCGAGTCTTCCTTCTGCTTTCTGCCTTTTTGTTGGCAGAAAGGGGTGGGCATAGATTAATTTTTTTAATCTAGATTAATCTCACAGCAATTTTGGAGTTAATCTAGATTAATTTAGATTAAAATGGCTCAATTTGAGCAACAGCCATGTCAACGGACACTCCCGTTCCACAGCGTAAATTGTGCCAGTTACTCACAGCGCTTTCCACAGAGACACAGACTAGCCAGTTATAAAATGTAAGTAGTCAGCCAGGGGATTATTTAAAATCAAATTTACTATTTTTTTTAACTTTCTATATATTTGTTTATTGAAATTAGGTTTTAAAGAAAAAATGTATTTCTTAAAAAATCCCAATAAATACCTAGAAACATTTATCTCTTTAGTAACTAATGAAAACAGACTTGAGTCAAGGTAATTTTTTCCTTGTCCTGATACCAATTCTGATTATTGGTAGTCATGTGGGCCGATAATTGATCTTTAGAACCAATATTCATTTGAAGTAAAAATTTTACTCTTGAACTTTGGATGAATTATAAAAAACCCTACATTTAATTTAGTTGTGCTGTTCATAATTTCTACTTGTCATTCAACAATTACAGTATCATAAGTTAACTTAACATTTAAATTAATAAATAGCCTCATGCACTTTTATCAAGAAAGTAATAAAAAAAACATAAAGCTAACCTTGGGTCACACTGGCAGTATTAGTATTAATAATACACAATATAAAACTGTCCTGATAGACAGGTATATAAATCCAGCCTGTCAAATCAGCTGTATTCTGCTGAATGATGCTAGTTATAGCAGTTCGGGAGCTTCCCCACCTTCTAGTCAATGTAAACCTCCAAAAAACGCTGGCTGATTATCCACTAAAACACAGATGTGCCAGACAACAGGCTCAGTAAAGTGAAACGTGCATCAGGCATCAACACACACGCAGGAACGTTCAGACAGCGCGCTCCGAAACTGGAGGCTAAGCTAACCAGCCCTACCCTGCATTAGAACTGACCTGACTCTGTTATCTTTGGTTGGGAACCAACACTAAAACACACAAACACTTTCACCTCTTAGTCTAAAGGTTTTGTAGAGCAATCAGTCTGTAGCAATGCAGCCAAAGGAGCAGGGGGACCTGAAGATGGTAAGTGCTAACTGCTAGCACTCTGTCACTGAGTTTCTGCTACATTCATATTTCGGGTCTTTCACTAACATCTAACATTACTTGTCATAGGTTGTAGAGGAATGTGATATTCATTTAAAACACCAGCTGAATATATATATATATATATATATATATATATATATACCTCTACATATATGTAAATATGATTCCAGCTGAATGGTCAGATTGCATGCCTCTCTGACCATTCAGAGTTGATTGTTTTTGTGTCTATGATTATCACATTACTCAGTCTAGGAACTGTTTGTTTTCACATTTATTTATTAAAACAGTTTCCCATAGTGGCCTTTAAGTGTTGCCAAAGAATCACCAAGGGGCCAGTTGTTCAAGAGATTCAAATCTGGATAAAAGTTATCCGGATTTTGTAATCTTATTTTTTTTCCATGGAGGATCACGAAATCCGTCTTACTTTTATCCTGGCTGTTTCGGATTGGATAACTCTGATCCAGATCCAGATTTTTCAGGATTACCCTATCCAGATAATAGGTGCTTTAAAGGGAATACATTTTCCAAAATGAGTAATAACAGACTGATATTATGGCTTCCATTTAAGATTTTACTTCAAAAGACAAACAACTCAAAACATAAATAATATGGATTTGTTCATTTCTTTTAAAAGGTCATCTTACCTATTGAAAGTAAGCTGTTTCTTCATGCTACAGTTGCTGCAGTTTGTTCCTCTGCTAGACCAATATGGACTTATGCTCCTTAAGTTTGTCTCATAAAAACAACTTCTAGGCATAATTCTCATTCTTATCATCATCATCATCATTATCATCATCATCATCATCATCACGTCTGGTCAGCAGAGGAAGCTTTGAGCCTCCTATCTGAAGCTCTCTGAGAATCCACTTTCGTCCTCAGGTTCAGATAAGTACACCGGTGAACCGGTGGCCCTTCCTCTGTAACTGTGGGCTCACCATAACCAACATCTCCTTAAAATCTTCACGTCTATAATGTTTATGATGCTCCTAAACTTATTGGGGAATCAGAAAATCCTTCTACAATGCCTCAGGATGACACACTGACTGGTGGTGCAAAAGGAAATGCAATTGCTCAAAATTATTTTAAGTATGTCACAATATTTATCATTATGAGACATTGGCAAAATTTTTGTTTGTAATTAGATCATTTAGAAGATTATTTAATTATTGCTTGTTTATTTTCAATAATTTGTTCACTAGACTGTACAAGTTCAGCAGGGAGATGTTGTCCACTTTATTTTATTTTTCTTTCTAAATACTGAAAAAAAACTAAGGCTGATTAAAACTGGATGTGTTTATAAAACTACTTGACACAGATGAAATATTTGATGAGTCTTAAGTTAGTTTTCTTATATTTTGCACCTATAATCCACACTGAATCCAGCCTCCTCCTGGGATCAGAATAATCCAGCTTTTCTGGATCAAATGTATCCCGATCCTGCCCCAAAGTTTTGAACAATCCAAACTGAAGGTTTTATCCGGATAAAAGGTGGGATTGGATTACGTGATCTAATTGGATAACGTAATCCATTTATTTGTTTTGTAGAACCCGTTTTCAAGATTAAATCCAATCTGGATAACTTTTATCCGGATTAAATCTTTTGAACAACTGGCCCCAAGTGTAGAAGTTTGCCGAGACGATGATCGTACACCACCTTTTTGTTTATACGAACTCTTTGTACATGAGGCTCCTGGTTTTCTGCTAAACTCTAGTGTTTTAACCTTCATTTCATCAATCAGTGACACTATTGCTTTTGATCACTGTCAGCATTAACACAAAGAGACAGACAACCACTCACACACACACACTCCTAGGGAGAATTTGGTGTTTCCAATTAACCTCACCTGCATGTCTTTAGACAGTGGGAGGAAGCCAGAGTACCCAGTGAGAACCCACGCATAACCACACATTTAGTATCCTCTGGGAAAATAACATATACATGCAATTATTTCATCAGAGAGACCTACCTGTAATCTCCAAAGGTTTCATCTTTCATTGGGCGAGCTTCAGAGTCCACCTGCTTTTCCTCTCTGTCCTTAACTGTTGAGAAAAATCCCTTGTCATAAATAACATTAAATCCAACATGTGATGGTCTGTTTTGTTAGTATACATATGTACCTGCATATTTGCCACCCTTGTTGTGTTTGATGAAGCAAAGGATGAGAAGTATCAGCACCAGCAGCACAACAGCACTGATAAGTCCTATCAACCAGCCTTGGGTGGAGAAACCACCGGGCATCTCTGATGGTACTGGGAGATAAAAAGATACAATCAAGTATACTGAAAATACTAATATCATCCTTTGCCATGCAGGTGTTACTGTTCTTCTTATTCCTGTTTACTGTACTGAGACAGAACACGTCATCTTTTGTTTGTTATCTAGTAAAGACAAACCTCTGAAATTGAACTTACTGAGGAAAATGTGAACAATTGCCAGACAAATACCTGGTCCCATGGTCCAGACTGTATGTTCCCACTGAGTGTGGTTTCCATCACTAATCTTTAGATGGTACTGCATTCCTGGCTGGAGGCCCATCAGTGAATAGGACCCCTGTGTGGAGTTTATGACCTCTGACTTTTTCCACCCTCCTCCTGCTCAACACAAAAATGCATCATGGTGTTTCAAAAGATGGAATTATTATGAATTACAATCATTGAGTTTTCTTGACCTCCCTGTTTTTTTTACTCTGAAGATCACGGACTGAGGAAGCTTCTATAGCACTACAGGACTGTTTTGAATTCACTCACTGGGAAGTGTTTAAAGATGGTTCAGACCTGGAGGCCTACACATCATCCGTCCTGGACTATGTGCAGTTCTGCACTGATGCTGTCCTACCCACAAAGTCCATCAAGGTACAAAAAACCATGTTGTAACAGAACAGTGTGGCTTCTGCTCAGAGCTCAGGATGCAGCCAACAGGTTAGGTGACAGGCTGGCTTACAGCAGGGCCCAGTCAGAACTGAGGAAGAGCATTCAGCAGCCAAACACTGATGTTTATTTTTTTCTTGTTAATTATTTGTAAAAAGATTCCTTCCTTATACTCCATTCATACATTCCGAGTCATCCTTACCAAACAAATTGTGGTCACGTGACGCATCACATCAGGTCCAGTGAAATGGAAATGCAAAAAAAGTGTTTCCATTACACTTTTGCTAAATACTTCTATTTCGATACGTCTGAAAAACCACCTCTGGAGAGTATAAAATGTTTTTGCAATATCGGAGAGTTTTTTGTAAATTCAAATGTTTCCATAACAGGATTTTTATTGTAATATTTAGGTTTTGTGAAATTCTAGGTGTAATGGAAACACACCTTATGTCTCTTATAAAGAGTGCCTCTAAATAATAATGCTTCTGGAAAACAATGTTAAGACATCCTCTGAAGGACAATGCTTGTGAAAAGCAGTGTCTCTTGAGAATAGAGTCTCTGAATGACACTGTTTCTGAAGGATGATGTAACAAAAGAACAATTCCTCTCACAAACAATTTTCAGACAGACATTCTATGAAGGACAATGTCTGGAAAACAATTTCACTGTAGAATGTATGTAGAAAGGATAATTTTTCTGAAAGGAGTACCACCGGTGATTTATGCACCACTTTGACAACTATGGTTGCAATGTATCTTTTAGATGGGCAAACAATCTTGTAGAAGTTTGCAACTAAACTTGATCTTGTGTAATTCTCTACAATGCAGGAATTCCATAGCAACAGTGGCAATTTAAAGTGACTTTGGCAATCTCTCTGCAGTTACTTAATGAATTAATTGTTGCTAATGTCAGATAATTTTTCCTGCCGTGTTTTTTCTTAGCAAAGACCATAACTACTGAATACTTACCAGTTTTCCTGAGGTATTCGATGTGGAAGCCATGGTTCCTGTGTCGCTCTCCAGGTACCCAGCTAAGGTTGAATGATGTGTTACTGGATACTATGGTGATGTTTGTCGGAGGAACTGGGCAACATAGATGGAATGAACACAAAAAAAAGGATCTGCATTTTAACCCATCTTTCTTGGCCCCGTCAAAGTACTTCACAGTATAAAAAACACTCACCTACAGAGATTTTTAATTGATACCACTGTTGATTTACATATAACAAAACTAAAAACATTCCAGACACAGACCTCTGCCAAGCCATCATCATTTCTTTGCCACTGATTGCGGGTATTACTTTTGAGTTAGAAGCTATATTGGCAAAATTACTCCTACTCCCCATAGTGATAAGCCTTTTTAAATGCAGTAAAACAAATCACTCCCAAGATCTGATGTTCCTTTTTCCATTTCTGAGAGTTCATGAAAATGTAACCAAAATCCATCCATAACCTTTTATATTATGTGTCTCATAGAGAGACAGACAATCTAACCATACCAACATGACCTCCGCCTTGGCAGAGGTAATATGGGCTAAGTCTTGGTAAAACATTAAAGGGATAGTTCGGATTTTTTAATATGAAGCTGTATGATTTCCCCACCAGTATTGGAAGTGGATCAACACTGACCAGGCACTGACTTCGTCCCGTGAGCTGAGTTCTGTCCGTTTTTTCGGTGTGAAAGAAATAGTTCCGGCTAGTATCTGGGGTCACATAAGTTTATTGTTTCGCTTCAAAAATCCATGTGGGTTCGAAAGGGTGATCATATTTAATCACAAAATCACAAAAAAATAACGACTTCGTAATCGCTTGGCACTATTTTGTCCCCGTTCATATCGCTGCGCGCTGCCTGCCTGTCAGCTGTTGCTCACGTTCTGTTGTTGCACTTATTGTCATGAAAGAGAAGGTAGCATGTCATACAAAGAAAGAAGTGATGATGGCGATATTCCATTTCACACAGCACTAAAGGGATACCTTTATGAACCGGAATACACAGAAGATTAACTTAATCAGATGGAGTTTGAACGGGCAGACTAGAGAGACTTTATTCAACTTATTCCAAAATGACAGTGTCTGGGTAAGTAGTTCATGATTCTAAAAATAATAATACATCATCATATAATGTTATGTTCTTTAGAGGCTTCACTAGTAATATGGCGATTGCTGATTTGCACAGACTTTACCCGATTCTTAGCTGTTATGGGAGTTACTTTTAGCTCTTAGCGTTAGCTTCTAAATACGGCTGTAAAGAGCGACATCTAATCTAGCACTTGGTTCTTACCTGGGGTGCTTGCACAGAGGCACTCTCAAAAACTGTTTTTTCTTCTATCGTTTTTTTATGGAACATAATTTTGTGATTAAATACAGAGATGGGAAAAGTACTTACATTCTGTACTCAGTAAAAGTAAAAGAACTTGTGAAAAAAAACGACTTTGGTAAAAGTAAAAGTAGTCAATGAAATAAATACTCAAGTAAAAAGTAAAAAGTACAGGCTATGAAATGTACTTTTAAAGTAAAAGTAAAAGTAATTTTTTTTATTTTATTTTTTTAATAGTCATTTCTGTGTAAAGCCAACTGTAACCTCACATCATATGATGGGTCATTTCAAGGATATTAACCCATTAGGGTCTGATCTGTGTCACTTTAGATTCTAAACACTTCTACCATAACACACATAAATAACAGATCTACAAGCTCACGGTGTAGCGAGTGCAGCACTATGAGCTTGTAGATCTGCCATTTTTGGAGAAAAGAAATTGTGCAAATTTATGAATATATCTTCAGACAGGTTTGTTCTGCTGACATAGAAACCTAGTTGTTTTTTTTCAGA